>JBBULP010001619.1:0-72493 GCA_038048775.1 Picocystis salinarum
CGCTCTGGTTCTCCGCACCTCCCAACTCGACGTGAAAGCTCCGCCACACGCAACGTGCCAGTGGTTCCGGCTGTTGAACGACTCACTGTCGTCTCACAGCCTAGAGGAACCAACCAACCACAACAGTGGGTGCATCAGTTGGCCCATTCCACCCACCCCATATCAAATTAGGACGTCACTTGTTTTGATCGCTTCGCAACTTCCTTCTGTGAATCAAGCAAAGTTCGCTTCCAGTAGGGCAATGTCACGTACAACACTGTCGTTAGGACATCCTTTCTTGCATGAATGTCACAACATTGTCATTGCATGATCTCATCAGAAATTTTTGACCGAGTCTACTCCATTGCAATAGCTCGCTCACTTGAATCACAAAAAGTGTGGAGGAATAGAACTCGAGTTCTTCTTTCACGGTTCCTATGAATAAAAGGTTTTGGCAAGCGCAGCATAGTTCCACGTGAGAGCACTATGCTTTACATGTGACCTTTGATACATGAATCGATCTCCTTCCCCATCTCTAAAGCCGAATACTTCCGCAGTTGGGTTTATTCAAACTTTAGATTCTTTGGTCTTCCATTGCATTAGGTAAATAATTGCCACTCACCAATCCAACGAGCCCACTCACTGCATTGTGGGCAAGGATTCATACGCTGACTCGTGTGGCACACGGATTCCCTCACCGCGTGAACCACACACTAGTATTTTTCACCCTCTTCCCGCCGAGTCGCGAGAACGGCGGTGGCATGGTCTTCTGCTCCCCTCGTTGCCCGGGCCTTGCTCCACCGTCCACCCCCAGAATTGATTAGCGCCGTTGTAATCCATGCATCCAGTTTTTGTTTTGTCCCGGTCCAAGAACCATCGTATGCTCGAGCACAACAACTTCGTAGGGTTGGTAGCACACACCAAATGTGGGTAGATGCTCCATGGCGACCAGAGCTGTTAACAATGCTAGAGCAAGTTGGACATGAGCAGGTTGTACGCATTGAATGGGGTGTAACTGGTGCTCTCCACATGTGCGTACTTTGGCCAGGAAGGATTGTAGGTGGGACAGATGATAGGTACACCAGTTCAAGCTGGTAGTGGGTAAATTATTATACAAAGGGATGACCATCCATTGTGGGAGACTTCTCCACATCCTTGGAGGAGCGGTGCACGGAAATCATGCAAACGGGTTGGAAGAATGTACATTGCCTTGGGTACCTGACATTGTTGCGGGACTGACCTGCATCTCCATTTCTGACACCGACCCTGGACCGTGTGAAGGAGTGCTGTGGGAGGCGGGAGGAGAGGCAGAAGGAGAACCCAAATCTGCCTCAGGAGGCAGGTACTCCAACAGCACTGCCCGGATTTCTTCGTTCATGTGCTGCCTCGACCTCTGCTTGTAGAAAATCAGGCCAACCAGCAGACCCACCACAGCAAGGCCCATTGTGGCAGAGACTACAATCAGGGCCACTTCCCAACCTGAATCGTTACCACCCCCTGACTCTGTGTTGGATGAGGATGCCATTAGGCTCTGCATTGACGTACAGCTTTTCCGTGTCGGGTCTGTGGGGTCAATCTCGTACCCTTCCTCACAACTACAGGAGTAAGGTGCTCCTGATGTTCGCGGATCCATGTTTGTGCAGATTTGGCTACAGCCTGCAGTACCTTCACTGCACTCATCAATGTCCTCGCAGCTCTTCCCATTGCTCGCAACTCTGAGACCAAACTCACATGAGCAAGTAGGGAGACCATTATTGGATGAACACATCTGTTCGCACCCACCATTGTTTTCAGCACAGGCATTCTCGTGAATGCAAGAGAATGCTCCCACCAACTTCATGCCGGGGTCGCAGCTGCACTCGTACGAACCAATGGTGTTTGTACAGTGCTGCTCACAAGAATCTGTCCCCCTTGCACATTCATCTATGTCTGTGCATGTGTATCCATCCCCCTCATACCCTTCTGGGCACCGACAGATCGCTCCGCGGAATGTGTCGAAGCAAGCATCCACATAGGACCCAGGGGGACCTTTCCAGCATCCGTGGCTGTCATCCACACAGTCGTCCTCCTGGATATCTTTGTGCAAGCAGACTTGAGGCTCTGTCCCTTCCTTGAAGCCGGCACACAAGGCACGCAAAATGCCATTGGTGCTCAGGTGCCCTCTGTATTGATGCCCATTGACAATAACAGTCGGTAGCAGCATGACCAAGCCCCTATCGGAATTCTCCTCGTTCCTCATCAGTGCCATCTCTTCCTCGATCATGGAAAGCTCGCCATCGCCCAGGTAGTCGCCCATGCAATCCTCGATCCCATCTGCATACAGCTGCAACTGTGCATAGAAAAGTGCGCTTTTAATACAGTCCGGGTCCATGTTTTTGCCTTCTTCAGCTGTGCAATGCTTTCCAAAGAAAGCTGCATACCGCCACCAAGCCCATGGTCTGCCAGCGCCTCTTGCAAATTTGAAGATGCAGAGCTGCCGGAGATTTTCAGTCGCAATCGCCATGCCACTGTAAGCTTTGTCTTGGTGAGCATAGTATTCCGGAGAGTTTGGCGCACAGTACCTCCCTTGTGCGATGCATTCTGCCTCACATTGAATGCTACGTAGATGCGGACTACTGCAAGGGTAAAACATGAAGTGGGGGGAGAATTGCGTGAAATTGGCCTTCTCTAGTTCTACAGAGAGTTCCTGGAACCTTTCCTTGAAGCTCTGTTGGGTATCGCAAGAGTGACCACAAGACGTGGAACTCGTCGTCCACAACTCCCACTCCACCCGGTCGTCTGGGTGTGGCAAGTAATCCCTCCAGTCCAGCTCCAGGATGACTTGGGTACCTTTCTGCAGTTCTGTCTTGAAGTCTTCTCCTCGCTTCTTCACGATCAGTGCGGTGGGTATGGTGATGTTGCTGGCAAGTGCTTCCAATTCGGCGATCCCATTGGGTGGCGTCATGGTCACGAGCGCCTCGTCTGTGTTGTCGGACACCAGCAGAGCGTCCGCACCGGCCTGCTGGGCGTGCCAGGCCTTTTCGACGAAGTAACAGTCGCCACGATCCACGAGGGCCACCACTGCATACATGCCATTGGACGGGTGGTCCAGGTGGTTTTCCAGCGGTTGGCAAGCAAGTGCATCTTCACCGGAGAGGTACACGATCTTACCGAGCAGGCTCCCACCGTACAGCGGCACGCCGAAATCGGCCACCGCGGCGTCGAAACTGCCGCGAAGGGCCAGCGGCTGGTGCACCACCACGCTGTGCGTTTCCACACGGAACACAGACGCGCGTGCCGACCTCGAGAGCACGGCGATTGCGATCGCCAAAGCGCAGCACGCACGCATCGTCGCGCTCGTCACGTGAACAATGGCGCCAAAGTTGTGGATCGTGTCGGTCCGAATTCTCGGAACGAACCGAAAGGTCGTCCGGTTCGAACCCGAATGGAACGTCCAATCAAACCGAAGTTGTCCCGGTGGGAAACCGGAACGAACCGGGGCGTCTCTTCTTCGGTCCGTCCGAGAAAATCGTCCGAGAGGTTTCCGCATCCCGGGGGGAGTTTCGTGGGGCGTGCAGGGACGGGAACGGTCGCGGATGGGACACCACCTCGGAATTGACGATGGCAGAGAGGGGCGTTACGTGGCACGGGAAGGAGCGTTTGGCGGGAAAAAAGGGATCCACGTGATTCGACGGGATGACGTGGACACGTACGGCGAAGGTGGCTCCTGGGTGGACGGAACGACGACGGATCCGATGGGATCCGCATGCACGTAGGCGAATCCAACGTGCTGCCACGCAGGTAATGGACGGCGCACCCGTGCATGGCACCGTTCCGATCGTCTCCCATCGTTGGCACGTCTGCAGATCCGGAACCACGCTTGAGCCCCGTCCAGGAACCCAGAACGCGGGCATGCGGGTTTGCAAGGGTGCCTCTATGTTTTCCCCATGCGACGCACACACGTTGGTACGGCGGCTTGGATCGTCCCACGTGCGAGCGAATCTGGTGCCGATCGTGTCGACGTTGTGGCGTCACATGTCCACATCGGCCACGTGGATCCTAGGAATCGCGATCCCACGCCACCAATGCCCCCCTTTTGGTCCCCGCCCTCCGTTCGAGACCCGGGGCGACCTTTGGACCGGGACGAAACCGTGTCTCCAATACCCCCCTTTCGCCCGTGTCCAAGGTGGTCGAAACCCGTTCCCATCTCCCCCCACCCCCCCCTTTCCTCCTCCGGTTCTTTAATCCCCTCCTGGACCGTCTTTTCCTTTCTTTTCCTCCCCCTCCCCGTGCCTTTCGAACGTTCGTAATTCGAATATCCGAGGGTCCCGTCTCGGGTTTTCGCTCCCCCCGCCGGACCGGATCGAGATCCTCCCAAAGATTCCTATCGATTCTCTAAGATCGTAAGCAAATGAGAGAAGGAGAGATCCTCAGCGATGGAGAGAGGGACGAAGAAAGGTCTGTAGCTGTCGTTTGGCTTTCGACGATCACGTCAGACGTGCGACGGACGAGCTGCGAAAGCGAGGACGTGCTGCACGCACGCGGAACGCCAGGCGTTGCTCGAAGCGGGAGCGAGGAGGTGCTGGAGGCGTGGAAGAACGGACGGGATGGGATGCTGCGCGTGGTTCGGGATCCTGGTGTACGTGACGCTCAACTTGGCCGTGCTCCTGCTCGCCACCGTGGCCATTGCTGGAAACTACTGGGTGGACGTGCGTGGCCAGCCAACCGCGGCCACGGCCACCGTACGCAACGCAGGACTGTGGCACGTGTGCTGGAACGTCGAATCGACGTCCGAGCGTAGGCCGCAGCAAGACGCGGATGGACTTCCGATCAGCATCAGCGTCAATCACGATGGTTCGTGGTTCGATCAGTGGAAAGATTGGTGGACGCCCGAAGATTCCAACGAATCGGAACCAGATCGACCTGCGCCAGAAAACGAGGAAGCAGAACCACGCACTCGAAACTACCTTGCAGAAGGAGCCAATAGTTTCTACGAAGACTTGAAGAGTTTCTTCCGTGGGAATCCAAGCAATGGCTGCTCGGGAGACGTAGAAGAAGTGTACAGGGACATATGGGGATCCGATTACTGGGGTTATGTGCAGGCAACGCGTGCATTTTCGATTGCATTCGCTTCCGTAGCATTGATCAAGCTCTTTGTGGCCTTGTGGGTATGGTATAGGAACAGAAACCCTCTGGGGAAATCCGTCGGCGCCAAGAGGTTGGTGCTGGTCATGGCATTCGTTCAATTCCTCTTTGGACTGGTAGTGGTGGGTGTGTTCACTGCGCTGTACATCCAAGTCGCCCACAGCGCACCAGAAGGCATCATGGACCAGCCGAAAGACTACTGGGGTTGGTGTTACTGGGCATTTGTAGGCATAGCCGGCGTGTCTCTGATCGACATGATCGTGCTCTGCTGCTAGATGGCCCATGCTTCTTCCCTTGCACGCACCTTTCCAACCTCCAAGAAAATCTGCAACCACGTTTCTGTAACCCATCCACACCTGCTGTTTCTTACGCCACCAACGCAAGGAACTCGATGGGATGCGCTTCACGCATCTTCGGACACGCTTCCACCGTCGATTTCCTCTCGAAGATCGTACTCTTCTCCCCACCAGTTGAGGTTGTCCACGAGGCGGTGGTACGTCTCGCAACCGTCGCACTGCACGTACACCGTTCCTCGCACGAGCGCTTTTGGATTCACCTTCTTCGCGTTTCTCGCACCACACACGTCGCACGTGAACTCCACCGTCACCGTCCTCCGCGTGGAGCGCTCCTCCTCCGACGGCGCTCCCGCCTCGCTCTTCTGGAACGCGTCACGTCCGTCGGACGCGCTCCTGGCGCGCCAGAGGTGCAGCTCCGCCTTCCTCCGCCTGCGTGCGGCGTGTTCGCCGCCACGCGACGACGCGCGCGAAGCGCATCGCGAGGAACGACGCGTTCTGGGCACGTGCGCGCGCGCGGCTCGTGCGTCCATCTCTTGGACTGGTGGAATGGGACGACGTGACGACGTGGTTGCTGCAGCGCACGTGACGAAACTTTCGATGGGAAACGACACGACGACGTCGCGTGCGATGGCGTCGCAGCGTCAGCTGCTGGACGCGTCCTCGGCCACGTGGCAGTTCACGTGCGTGTCGGTGCTGCTGCAGAGCCGCTTCCACGAAGCAGTTCCACCGGTTGACGGCCATGGCGGTCGTCCATCGCCGTCGCCTCCTCGTCGAAGACGCTTCCCGCCGACTGGAAGCCATCCGTGCGACGCATGCGAGCCGTCGTCCATGTCCGTGGTACTTGTGCAAGAGAGCGACAACCATCTGGCGCGTCCATAGACACGTCGTGCGTTCTCCAAGCTCCCGACGTCGTGCGCTGCTCCACGTCGCGCAATCTCGCACGTCCAACACGACAGCAAGCGTCCACATTCGTCGCTGCCAATCGCTTGGCACACTCCTCATGAACGTGTCGAGCTGTGGCGAGGAAAGAGCCTTCGCTGTGTCGTGCGATTTGCATCGATTTCGTAACGACATGGGTGGACGCAATCCTGACGATTCCTTGCAAGATTTGAATTGTTCCTTCGGAAACGCACAATCTTCGAAGCCGCGCGAGCCGCGTGGACCACCTCGATGCAACGGAGATACAAGTCAAGTAACTGGCACACCTTGCTCGCGTGGAAGAGGTCCGCTTGGGGAAGAGGTGCATGGAGTTGTTGCGACGTTGATCGCAGCAAAGTTTTCCCTTGCAAAGCGAAGTTGTGCAAGCCGCCCCCGTCCAACGCAGGGAAGCGTATCTGGGCGATGATGGCGTGCAGAGTACCCAATCCACCGTGCCTTCGTGGCATGGTGGTGGCGAGTAGGACCTATTCTATCAGAGCACGAGTTGATGTGTCACGCCATCTTCATTATCTCTTGTCCATGTACCCTTGTGCGCCAAAGTAGGAAGGACCTTCACAAACCCAACATCTACCACGTAGCCTCTTACCTCGCAAGGACATGAACCGTAGATACTTGCAACACCTTGTCCCCTCTAAATGTGGGTTCCTTTGTACCGTCAATCTGCAACGAAAATTTTCTTCAATCGGACGCAAAGTGGGGCAACGTCAAGAAGGACGAGGAAGAGGGCTGCAACAAGAAATGAACGATAGATAGGAACACAGCAACGATCGTATCTACTACGAGAAGATGTCGGTGACGTGTGTTGGCGATGGAGATTCTTATTTGCGGATGTTGTAACGAAGAATTGTTAAGCTTGCGAGGAGATGGGAAGCGAGCAAGGATGGAAACCATTCGAATCATATGTTGGCTTTCCAACTAGGGACTTGATTTGAGATTCTTGGCTTTGTTGAAATGGGACGCGTTTCTCGCCACGAGATATCAAGCCACTCGAAAGTGACACCTACATTGGCAAGGGCAAATTGATGCGGTGCAACATGCACGCATCCACCCCGCACGAAAAATCAATTGCGCTTGGCATTGAAGGTTTCAATCTATGCATCGTCCGACCTTTCGCGTCAAACTAGAGAAGTTGCATCCCTTTCACGTGAGACTCGTAGGGTATGGGTTCACCCCAACAAATCGGCATCTCTTCGAAAAGGCGTGTGCACAACGCATTCCACCAATGGAAGCTTAAGGTACTCGTGTTGAAGCTGTCCTTCTTTGGGTATGCGGGTAAGAGAGGAGCAATGCCACGAGGACGTGAAAGGATCGACGATTCATCTAAAAGAATGATGTATCCTCCATCTTATGAAGATTCACTTTTCCGTGTCGATGTTGCATGAAGACATGCGCTCAAGGTGCCGTGAAGGAGACCTAATCGTCCCAAATATGACGAAGGAATGACATCGTTCCAAAAAGAAGAAATGTTGCAAGGTCGTGGGCGAATCCATTTTCAATATGCCGATGCGTGTATGTGCAATCCTAGTCATGTTCCTTTGGTGGATGAAGGCCTAAAGTCGTCTCCGTGGAGTGGATGCTTGTCCTCTCCTTTTCGTGCTTTCCATGCCCTTGACCCATCCGTCGTGGGACACGTGCACCATGGTGAAGGGGATGCGTTTGGATTGCACATGGTAACGTTCGCCTTCCACGTACACATACGGCGGAGTGGCTCTTGAGATGAATGACTTTTCGAAAGGGAACAACTCCAGTACGAGTCAAGAGAACCACTTTGCGATGAAGTGCACTGTACGGATCCCCGTCGACCAAGATGCCGAGGCATCCAAAAGTAGAGTATGCATACTAGTAACTGATCAAAACATTGAACCGGCAATAACACATGCATGTAGGTAGCTGTCGCACAACTACGCACGCATCTTCCTTCGAACCAACAGGTGGCGCTTTCCATCTTATGTACGCATTGCTTGTAACGAGGTGTATCCACTTTGCTTGCTCCGTTCGTTTCTCTATCAAACGTGGAGCTTCACTCCACGCGTTTCTCGGGACGTGTCGTCGCACACAAGGTTCCATCCGGCAATGGACGTAAAGCTCCTCTCGTGCCACGCCACGGAGCACACCAATTGGTCCGCCACGGATTGCCGAACCATCGAAAGATATGCCACACCCCAAAGAAGACATCTCCATTGTTTTTCCACCTACGTACACAACCCTTTCTTCATCTCCCATCTTCTCTTACAACACAGCTCGCTTCTCTCCATCTCTCATCCTCCACTACCAACACAACTCTCTTCTCTTCCTCCACCAACTCCACTGTTGTCTCTCTTCTCTTCCACCTTCCACAACCACATTGTCTCTCTTCTCTTCCTCCACCAACTCCACTGTTGTCTCTCTTCTCTTCCACCTTCCACAACCACATTGTCTCTCTTCTCTTCCACCTTCCACAACCACATTGTCTCTCTTCTCTTCCACCTTCCACAACCACATTGTCTCTCTTCTCTTCCACCTTCCACAACCACATTGTCTCTCTTCTCGTCCACCTTCCACAACCACATTGTCTCTCTTCTCGTCCACCTTCCACAACCACATTGTCTCTCTTCTCTTCCACCATCCACAACCACATTGTCTCTCTTCTCTTCCACCATCCACAACCACATTGTCTCTCTTCTCTTCCACCTTCCACAACCACATTGTCTCTCTTCTCTTCCACCTTCCACAACCACATTGTCTCCTCTGCTCCTCTCCTTGGCTATGCCACGCCATGGCATTCGTCCTTGGCACGTTCCCTTCCACGACGATGCCGACCACCGCGATGGCGCACGACACGAAGCACGAAGCGCGCGACGGCGTCGCCACGGTGCGCGTGGCGGAGGGACGAGGCGAAGCCAGCACCACGCGCACGTGCGTGCTGCGGTTCGCGGACGGGAAGGCGCGCCACGTGCTTCGGTTCGGACGAGACGGCGCATGGACGTGCGTGGACGAGCACGACGAGACGCACGTGGCGGCGAAGCAGGCGAAGGAAGCGTGCAAGTGGGCCGTGGCGGTCTACCGACGCGATCGTGGGAGCTTGGAAGTGCACGACGTGCCGGACGGCGCGCTGCGAATGGTGGCGGCACGCGGTGCAGGCGGAGGCGCCGTCCCAGACGACGTGGACGAAGCGGCGGACGAAGACGAGCGAACGAAGAAAGAGACGAAGCGGAAGAAGCTGGTGCACGTGTTCGGGAGCCAGAAGAGGAAGCGACAAGAAATGAGACGCGATGCGAGCCGCGTGGAAACCGGAAAAGTGGGAGACGCACACGTGCAAGCCAACCTGCAAGCTGCAGTGGCCCAACAAGTGGAACGGTGGAACGAAGAAGGACCAGACGACGACGTGAACAAGCGGAACAAACCGTGCACGAAAGAAGAGTGGATGGAACGCGCAGCCAAGGAAGCGAGGAAAACGCTGCCTTGTCACGTGGAAGAGGCCGTCGATCCACAAAACGCCTATCCCATCGATCGCGTGCTGCCTGGAACACTGCTTCCTGCCATCGAAGAACTGGCGGAAAGCTTGCTGCAAGCTGCCCGAAATCAACCGGAAAACAGCAGTGCCAAAGAGGTGCATGGAGATGGATGGGACGGAAGCGTGCTCGATGGACAAGGATGGCCAAACTACTTGAAGAAGCATGCGGATGCCTGGCTTGCGCAAGCCAAGACCGAAGAAGAAGAAACCGTGCTCAGGCGAGTGCTGGGATATCTGACAATGCTCCTCGTTTTTCATGCTGGGGGTGGTCAAGCAAAGAATGCCAAGCAGCTCGCGGAGAAGCTCAACTTCACCACGGAGGCTGCAGGACACCTACTGTCTCGGTTCATGGAGGAAACTGGACAGCAAGGCAGAGGTACAGCGTATCAAAAGAGCCGCAACAGCACCCTGTCGCTCCAGTACCATATCTTATTACTGCTGCTCGTCTTGCACAAGTACACCATGGACCCAAAAGATGTGCCGGGTCTGCTGCGGTTATCTATGAAGGAAGTGCTCCAGCGATTCCGTGAGCTGGGTGCAGACTATCGCATCTCCACCACAAAGGGCGAGAAGCATTACGTCGTGCGACTTCTTCCGAACAATGCTGAAGGCGAAACTCTGAAGAGCAAGTTCCCTGCTCTCAAAATTGGTCGCGGTCGTTGAGCATCGTCCACAGGCTGGGAAGTGTTCTCCACTTGCTTGGGAGAGAGGGCCTCTGTGGGACCCTCCCTGATCGCTTTGATCTATCGCATAAAGGTATTCCAGTATACCATGAATAAACATACTGCTGTCCATTCGATCAAGTGAATTCGTCCATGTGCGGTGCTGCGAACAAACCCCGAGAGAATTGTTCTGCAACAACCGAAAATCCATCCGAGGAATCCTTCAGCTTGCGGAAGAATTTCTCTGCCGATTTGGGGTCAGACGCTTGCCTTGCCAATGCAGATTGAATTTCCCAGACGTTGTGCGCAAGGGGTGCGCAGATTGGACACTCTGCCTCGGTGTCTTCTAGACACCTCTGGTGATAGGAGTGCATGCAGAAGAAATGAACGGACGGTAAATCCAGCGGATTCATGCAAGCAGAGCACTTGTTATTTTGGAAAAGGATTGGCTTGGTACGGAGCGCTTTGATTTCCTTTTCCATTTGAGTTGTTTCCTTCTCTAGCCTTGACGATTCAGTGTGTGCCTCCTCAATCTGGCGATTTTGCAAGTCCATGCTCTTGGATAGGTATCTCCGAACAACCTCCATGTTCATTTCCTTATTCTTTGATAAGGTTTGTAGAACCAGCATGGGCGGAAGGTGGGATTTGTCGTGGATGCACTCTAGTACTTCCTCCACCTCTGAGCTCACATCCTTCCCTTCTCTACTTTCTTGATTCACAAAATAATCCAAAACACGAAGCCAGTGTTGCTGCGTGTTCGTCATGCTTTCTGAAAAGCGTCGACAGGTATCGATCAGCGCCCCGTAGTTATGATCAGCCATGTATACTTCCAGGACTTCCCGATACTGGCCCATACGTTCGTAAAGGAATACCAATCCCTGACTGAATTCAGAGGCTTGGCAAAGCATCAAAGCTTTGGAGGAATCAAAATGCGGTTCACTTAGATCTTCCGGCCAAGCTTTTTGCAAAAGATGGAATGCTTTCTCCCGGCGTTCACTTCTCCCTGCTATGCTGCTCGTGGAGTTCTCAACATGCCCATTTTGTGCACCTTGCATCCTTGCTGCTTCCAGGTCCTGGGCTAAGTACAGCTCCAGGAGCGTGGTAGTGAGTACGTTTTCATCCTCACTGTTTGGCACGGTGTTCACGATGAACTCTAGAAAGACTAGGAGTTCCTGTGGGTGCTCAATGTAAATGTGCAAAAACTCCGTTGCTTGAGCGATAGGCTCAGCACCTTCCTCTCCCGCAGTGCAGAGTTCCATGAGTTGGGCAGTTGTCCTTGTTGGGGAATGATCCAGCAGCGTTTTGCCATGCTTAAGCAGCGAACTCTTCCGAACATTGGGTTCTAGCTGTGCTATGTGCCCGATCCCTTCCTCGTATCGCTTGAGGTCATCAAAGAGAATTCTGAAGTACCAGTCATAGTCGCTTGCTTGCTTAGACAGAAAAAGAGCGTGTTCAAAATACTCTGCACCTCGCAATACCCTTATGGCCGTGCTCACATCAAAGCTCCCTCCGTACTGCGTCTTGCCTGCATGTATCTCGTTTTCATCTTCAAAAGAAGTTGCTGCTGCAATAAAGGCATCCAACTTGCTTACGTCTTTGAGTCTGGTATAGCAGTTGAGGAGAAGGGTGGTGTGATCGGCCCCACCCAGACCTTTCTCGTGCAGCTTTTCAAGGTAGAGGGTCAAGCTGTTGATCCTTTGCGCGTCGAGGAATTTGCGAATCACGTAGGAAGGTTCAAGAAATCCAATGGTCTCAATGTACTGTTCCATCGCCCCAGAGTAGTCCCCTTTCTTATAAAGGTGGTCCCCGTATCTTTGGTGCACGTCGGATCGTACCTCTGCAAAGGATGGGTCCTCTGGAACCAGGCTAAGTGCAATGACATACAAATCCTTCTGGAACAGGATTTCCAACTTTGATGCCATGTCTTTTTCTCTCAAATACAAACAGCAAGACTTCTGAATGACAACCATGCCATCCCACTCGAACACTACATCCAGCACTTCATCAACAAGCTTCAGATTGCAGACTATCAGCTTGTTCTTCAAGTCATACACCTTGATGTCTTTCCTTTCTTGCTGCTCGGTCTCGTATACGGTGTTCGAGACAGCAAGTTTTTTGGATTCCTCGACATGGTCAACAGTGATAAGGTATCCTTGCCACCATTTCATCAACCTTCTGTCCCCAGGGAAGGCAAAGCACGGTCCCCTTCCATCCACTTCATAAATGTACACAGCTTCTTTCCGACCTACAACTAGCTGTCCTTTGTCTGTGGTGCACACGTTCTTTGTTTCGCATCCTTCGTCGTCGAGCGTGTGGAGCTTGGCTCGTGTGGCCAGATCATAAACCATGGTTTGCGCATGGGTGACCACATATAATACTGGTTGCTGTCCGACTGTTCCCAACCCAATCCCAGTCACCGAAGTCTTAGCATTTGCATTGCCTTCAGGAGTGGTTTGTAGCACGAATTTCTGATACTTGTCCTTGGCAACATTTCCACGAAAGACCAGTACGTCTCCATTGGCCAGACCCATTCCCACGATGAGGCTGGGGTGTTGTTTCATGCTAGGTTTTTGCAGGGGATCCAAGGCCACCACACAGCAGGTGATTTCTCCATCGATGTAGCGGTTGTTGCTTGTCCCACGGAGGGTCTGCAAGCAGCTCCTGGTCCCTGGCTTGGACACCGGTTGTTCCAGGTCCCACAGTTTGCTCGCGAAGCAATTGGTGTTGTTCGGACCTTTTTCTTTCCCTACGGTGAGCACCATACTGCTTCCAGGCACGGCCTGCACGTGTTTCACATCGCTCTGGTGTGCCACGAACGTCTCTTGTGTCTTCCAGCCACGATCCAGGACTTGCACTCGTCCATCCGTGCGTCCCAGCACGAGCTGTCCGCGTCCACCACAGGCGCACGAGACCTCCCCTTCTTCGTCCAGATCTTGCTTCTCTTCCTTCTCGAAGAAGCGGAAGCGTCGCCACATCGCACGTGACGACGACGAAGCACGTGACACGTGATGTGCGTCGACGACGCGATGGTGGTGCGACTTGCCTCCTCCCGTTCGAAAGGGTTTGAAAAGGGATCCTCTCCAACTAAGGTTCGGGTCTGTTCCTTTCAAGAACCCGGTCTCCGCCCTTTCAAACGATCGGACCGATCCATGGATGGGTTCGTCCCGTTCCAACCGAGGCGGTCCCTTTCAAGGGTCCCTTTCAAAACGAGATCCTCCTTTCAAAAGGTCCCTTCGAAACCGGGTCACCGAGGAACGGCTCCGAACCCATGGCGAGTTAACCTATCTTTTTTCGGTTACATTCCAGGTGCCAGCACCGATCGACGTCGTATAGAGAATATTCTCTGCTGGGTCGAAGAGCAGGGACAGCTGGTGATCCGAAGGACGGGTGGTTTCTCTGCTGAAGGCTGCAAGCGGCATGAAACGGACGAGATTGTGGTGCTGGCACGTGAAATTGTGGTCTTTTGGAACGTCCTCCGTGCGTGGAAGAATGGATTGTGCATCCTTGCGGCTGGTTGCACGCCTAGGCTTGCCAGAAGGATGGAAGAGTCGCGCAAGGGGAACCGCAGGGTCACAAGCCTTCCTCACGAGGATCTTGGCTTGTGTGAATTGGCTTGTTGGTGGAGCGAGCTGCAACCTGAGGCATCCAAAGAATTTTCAGAGAAACACCAATGTCTTGCACCCTCCACCAGTACAGCAGCTGATTCAGTCAACATGCACGACGTAAAGACGTCTCGGTACATGGCAATCACCGACAACAGAACGGGTCCCTGAGCGCCGTGCAGGGTTCGTACGAGCACCAAAGCGCCACAAACGCGAAATGAAGGGCACGAGTAGCGGTTGAGCGTGCCCAAGTGGTCGAATGAACGCATCTTGCTTGTTCTGGCATGGCGTGTTCGTCCGAGCAGGAGGTGCAGATGAAGCGCACGGGTGTCCCGACGAAATGTGGAACATCTTCTGCCTCATCCTTCTATCGCGCACGGTCGGTATCACGTGCATGACGTCGATGCGAACGCAGAAATCCGTATGCATGGCGCGGGTGGACAAACCTCGTCGCCTTGGACGCGTGTTTTTATTGTTCGTACGCAAAGCGCGACGTCCTAGGCGGCGGCGCGGTGGGCGGAACCCACCGCTTCCGACACCGACGACCATCCGTCTCGATGCAAGCATTCGACCAATTCGCGCTTGATTCGCGGCACCAATGCCGGACCGTCGAAAGCAAAAGATGTGTACAGCTGGACCAAGCTTGCACCCGCACATATCTTGGCATAAGCATCCTCTCCAGAAGAAACGCCACCGCATCCCACCAATGGAATCCTACCATTGGTAAGCTCATACATCCGATGCAAGACGTTGGTGGAGCTCTCCATCAACGGTTTGCCGCTCAATCCTCCAGCTTCTTCGCCATGCTTCGCCGAAGATATCTCTGGTGGACGTGCCACGGTCGTGTTGGACACGATCAATCCGTCCACACGCAACCTAGTGGCCACGGCAGCCACATCCTCGAGGTCTTCCTCCGACAAATCCGGTGCAATTTTGATCAGCAGCGGCGGTGGACCTCGTATCCCCCAAGTCATGACGTTGCGAGCATGAAGGACTTGCTTCAACAAGGTTTCCAACTGCTTCCTACCTTGCAACGCGCGCAATCCGGGTGTGTTGGGCGAAGAGATGTTCACCACCAAATAATCAGCGAACCGTGCCAGCCTCTTGACTCCTGTCACGTAGTCCGCAGCTGCATCTTCGCTGGTCTTGTTCTTGCCCAAATTGATCCCTACCAGTCCCAGCTCGTTGGTTCGCTGGCTTAGCCGTCGGGCCAGCCTCCCATGCACCTCTTCGACCCCTTCGCTGTTGAATCCGTATCGATTGATGACGGCGCGTTGTTCCACCAATCGAAAGACGCGCGGTTTGGGATTTCCTGGTTGCGGCTTGGGTGTCACCGATCCCACTTCCACGTGGCCAAAGCCTAGGTCCAACAATCCGTCGATGGCTTCGCCATTCTTGTCGAAACCAGCCGCGAGGCCGATGGGATTGGAAAATTCACGACCCCAAAGCACTGTGCGCAAACATTCGGGATCCGGACGCGTCTCCTTGGGTAGAAGGCGATGTTTGGCCGCCCACACGGCCAAGAGGTGCGCGGTTTCGCCGTCCAACAGGCGCACAAGCGGCACCATGGCGCTGCTGGCTTCGAACAGAACGTGGCGAACCCACGGTTGATCCGACACCGTGTATCCGATTCCCGTTCCCACGCCAAAAGCCACGCTTACACGTGCCAACCTCTTCCACAAGCTCGTGGACGTCTTCTCCGAGTTGCTCTTTCGCGCACTTTCCGTGCTTCGGAACCGACGGGCGCTTTGGCGAGGCCACCTGGCCGCGTGCACGGTCCATGCGTTCGCCATGGCTTTCCTGCGCATCCCAGGACCTTCCCACAAGCACCAACGCGTTCCCAAGCGTCTTCCAAGTGCGCAGCACGCGCAGCACGATCCACGTCGATCGCGATGGGAAATGGCGAGACGTCGTGTCGGCGTGGTGGCGAGGCCCACGAGCGTCGTTCGTCAGCAAAACACAGTTGTGAATGCGGTTGTGAAGGAAGCGTGGATGGCGGATGGCACGGTCGTCGGACGTGTTTCGATCGCAGGTGCGCCGGTGTGGACGCCTCGTGTCTCTCTTGCGACGACAGCAGGACGGACACGGACGGAAGGTGTCGTGCAGCGGGGAACTGCGTCGTTCGGCGACGTCTCGTGACCACCGTTGGTGCGGTTGTGCGGTCTTCTGCTCGCCTGCGGATCGCAGCAAGACCAACTGTGCGTCTCGGACCCAACCACCTGTCGCTGGGTAGACTCCCTTCGTCAGAAGAACACAGAAGAGCCCCTCCTCCCCATCGAGATTTCGGGAACAAATATCGATATCTTGCAGGAACGCTCCGACCCGGCAGGGACGGTTCGGGTACGGTTCAAACCCGGGTCGTATCGAGTTTTCGTCTCGAACAGACGAGATCTTCCGTGAAGATATCAAGATCTTGTCTGGGGAACCGTAGTGGTGGGTCCGCCTGGAGGCCAACCGTGCCAAAGCACGGACCAAAGCACGACGATCAACCGTCGCAAAAGCACGTGCACGTGGACGACGATGGCGAACGAAGCTCCGATGCCGGCGAAGATCGTAGGTTCCATGGACGTTCACGCGAAGGCACGTCCTGTGGCCATGCAACAACCGGTGGAAATCGCTGCGTTCAGCAAAGGAAGGGAAAAAGACGCCTTCGACGAAGAAGGCAGGAAGAACTTGGTGCGTGATGGATTGCTTACGGCGAAATCGGAGACGTTGGAATGCCATGGGCAGGAGAAGTGGTTCGAGTAAGAATGCGAGAAGAAGAATGGAGCCCATGAATGAAGGATGCTGCGATCGAAACCGTGTGCTGACAAGAGCCCGTGATCGCCAAATTGTAGAAGGCGTACGTGCGTCCCAAGCTGCCATTTGACTTGAACGAAGGATACGACAGATTTCGAGACAAAGATCGATTTGAACTGCATCCGGGATCCCTGGATCCGATCCTCACCAGCGTCCTCCGAGCATCCCCAGAACTGCTGGAACAAGCGGATTTCGTCACGTGGAGAGGAGCCCTCACGTTCATCATGACAGCTCCCTACTGCAGGGAAGAGAGCTGGCACTTGGAAGTGCAGAGAGTAGGCACGACGATATTTTTAAACGTAGTCAATCCTCCCGAGAAGATTGAATCGGAAAGGAAGAAAACCAAGCGGGATTTGACCATGTGCTATTGGGGGTTCTCTTTTGAAGACAAATGTTGCAATGGGGGCCGGAAGGAATCAATAGACTGCGAGGAATCGTTCATCTCTGTAGTGAAGACGAAGGTTGGGAACAATCGCATTGTAATGGGAGGGGAAGTCGATTGTTGCACAGCACAGAGCTCCCCGGAAACTGGCTATGAGTATTTGGAACTGAAAACAACTCGTAACATGCGGAACGAAAGAGATTTCCTGTGGTTCAAAAAGAAGAAGCTGATAAAGTGGTGGGCCCAGTCTTTCCTACTTGGTGTTCAGACCATCATTGCTGGCTACCGTGACAATAAAGGAATATGCACTAACATAGGAGAATACAAAACACTGGAAATCCCTCGAATGGTACGAGAGGTCTCCGGTGGGTGGGATGGCAACGTTTGCATTGGCTTCTTACACGATTTCTTAGAATGGTTGAAGAAGCAAGTGCTTCCCAAGAGTGCTAGCAAACGTTTCCGTGTAGAGTTCAACCCCAGGGTGAACCAAAATACAATAATCCTAGTGGAAGATGATTCCATTCCACCATTTATTTCACAGGAGTACTTAGAACACAAGTACAATTTATGATTCCATATTTCCTGCAGACAAAGAGTTCTACATTCCAAAAATAGATACTGCTTTGGGGAGTGCAGTCAGGGTTTACGGAAGAGGTAGTGGCTCACCATCCATTCCTCCCCATCGTTGTACTTGAATAGCTCCGAACAGGCCATGTAGAAGACCCTCCAGCGGGTCCACCAAACGACCTCTTGTTCCTTTCCATACGTCTGGCTGATAATGGGAAAGCACTTTTCCTTTTTTCTGTCCATTTCTGCCAACCAGGCCTCTAAAGTTTTCGAATAATGCTTTCCATTGACTCGCCAGTGGTCCAAGATCCGAAGATCCTCCTGAAAGTATAGCAGCAAGTCATCGGATGGCATGGTCCCTCCTTCAAAGAAATGCTTCGTCATCCAATCGTCTTCATTCTCCACAACGTAATGGTACGCGTACTTCCTGTGTGTGAATATGTGGACGAAGAGCAAACCCGCTGGTTTCATCCACTGGGACACCCTCTTCAAGAGTTCACCGTAGTTCTTCATGTGCTCAAACATCTCCACAGATAGGACCCGGTCGAAAAGTCCCGGCGATTCTCCTTTTTCTCCATAGACGGCCATGTCTTGGGTGAGTACGCGGAGGTTGGGCAGGTTTCTTTCCTTGGCTTTCGCATCGATGAATTCCTTCTGGGTTTTGGAGTTGGAGATGGCCGTGACGCGGCTGTTCGGATACTTGGCGGCCAGGAAGAGGCACAGCGATCCCCATCCACATCCCAGCTCCAAGACATCCTGTCCGTCTGCGAGCTGGGCACGTTCACAGTACAGTTCCAGCATCGCTTCTTCGGCTTCTTGCAAGGTTTCGTCTCCGCGTGGATAGAGGCAGCAGCTGTATTTGAGGTGGGGTCCCAGGCAATGCAAGAAGTACTCCGTGGGCACTTCGTAATGCTGCTCGTTGGCTTTTTCCGTCTTCACCGCCACAGGCATGCGTCGAAGCTCACGCACGAATTCCATGAGGTTGGCCTGCTCGCTCTCCGCATCTCCGGCACAGGATTCCAGCCGTCCACGTAGCAGCGATCGTATTCCCGTGCGCACCACGGCATCCGGCACCCATCCTTTCTCCATGGCGCGCACCGCTGCGCCGAAGCAAGCCTCGTACGTGCGCGTAGTCCACGCCATGGCTGCGCTCGTGTGCCACTCGTGGCTCTGCACCAATCCTTCAGTCCAAGTCTCTCGTGGTTTCTCCACCTCTGTCCTTTGGGATCAAGGTGTGACTTGCTCTTCTTGCATTGTATTTCCCATGTGCTATTCTTTTGCATGCTTCGTTCAATCACGCCGTCGTTCTCGATCTCTCACCGTCACCGTCTACTTCTCGCACGATGGTGCTTCACGCTTTGCGACGCTCGCTTGTCGTTCGATTGCTTCTATAACCTTGACACTTAGGCTCCAAAGGCGCATGTAGAGTGTGGCAATCGATGAAGAAGTGGGATTGGCATCAATGGTTCATGACTTGACGGAGTTCCAATCGCACTGCCTCCACACTCCGTTGGAAGACACATGCACATGTGCACAGGCATGGTGCAAGAATACATGCCAAATGCACGAGTTGCTTCATGGGAGGGCAACATGCTAATGTCATTTCGGTTGGGGTTGCATTTTGGAAGGGACGCATGGGATCCACGTTGTGAAGCGCAACGTGTGGCCACATCTTGGCCAAGGCACACATTGGGAAACGCGTCCTCAGCGAAAGTGGAGCGACGGATCGCTTGCAATTGCGAGCGCCGCACTGCATTGCATCACAATCCACGACAACGGCATATGCTTCGCCCGATTCACGTTCTTCCATGTGGTTGTTGGGCATACCATTCTTGCATCGACGTTGACCATGCGCGGTCGCATCGCATCGCGACGGCAAAGGCGAATTGCGCGTACCACATGTCATGCTCGGATTCGCTAGCATCGCATCCGATCGTGGATGCATAAGGCGAGCCGTCCGTCCATCCACTCGTCAAAAGTGGTGCTGGACCGTTGCCCTCGCCATCGACACGTCCGATTCGCACGTGACTGCCACGTGGCAGACGTCCACGTGGACGGTCCGTACGCATCCCTCCCCGGGGCGAGGGCGGACCTCGGATCACGTGACCGTCCGGATCGCCCCGATCGGACGGCGGAGGAGGCCCGGCGGAGGCGTCGGGTGGCGAGGGCTCGTCCATGGTGCGCCAACGTTATCTTTTGGCGGTGGAGTACGTGGGCGACGCGTTCTGCGGTTGGCAAGCCGTGCCGTCGATGCCAAGCGTGCAACAGGCGCTGGAAGCGTCGTTGGAACGTCTAGGTGACGTGCACGTGGTGGGATCCAGCCGCACCGACCGTGGTGTGCACGCCTGGCACAACGTGTGCCACGTGGACCTGGTCTCGGATGTGGAACGTCCTGCCAGGAGCTTACGTGGATGTGCCAACCAGAATTTGCGACGAGTGAACAAACAAGTGCAAGTGCTGAGTGCCATGAAAGTGTCAGAAGACATCCATGCCAGATTCAGTGCCCAAGAAAGGACCTACGTCTACCGCATACGACATGGAACCGATCAAGTGTCCGTGTTTGAACGAGGAAAAGTGTGGCATGTCCGCCGACAACTCGACGTGGAGAGGATGCAACACGCTGCAAAAGCAATGGAAGGACGACGCGACTTCGCGAGATGGAGAGGTGCAGGTTGCCAAGCGTCCTCCTCCTTGAGAACTCTGGGCGAATTCGATGTGCGTAGGGATGAGCAAGGAAGCGATTCACTGCTGTCAGTCAATGCAAGGGCAAAATCCTTCCTTTACAAGCAAGTGAGAATGATGGTTGCCACGCTGGTGGCATGTGGACAAGGATCGATCCAAGTGCAGGACATCGAAGCCATGTTTCAAGACAAAGACTACCCGATGCTGCAGCCCAAGCAGATTGCTCCACCACATGGGCTATATCTTGCCAATGTGAAATACGGCTTTCCCATCCTCAATGAATAATGCACCCAGATCATTGTACAGAATACAACATTTAAATAAATCCCAATTACCTGGTCAGTAGATGAGCCCTGGAGGGCAAGGATGAAGCTAGCATGCCACTGTCAGGAGGTCGCAGGGTCTTCTGTTTCTTGGCTCCCGGACTCGAGTGTTTCAGGTGGCTTTTGTGGTGTCTCCTCCAAAGAAAGCTGTACAACACCCTTGGCGTCTTCTGGAGCTGCTGCATCCCAAAGGCTAATGTAAGCCTCAAAATTATTAGGGTCCACACCTGCATGTTTCAGTTGCTTCCCAACCTCCTTCACATCAAGAAAGAGCTGCAAACAGATCTTCTCTGTATCCGTCACTTTGGCAACAGCATCCGAGGAGGCCTGCTTCTTGAGGCGCTTCAATGAAGACTCTGTCTTTTTCACTGTTTCAATCAGTTCCTTGATCATGGTCTCGTAAACATTGCAAACAGAGGCCGCAACTGCTTCAACAAGGGCCGAGTCTCCATTTGCCATGTCGGAGAAAGAAAGAATTGGTGCCATTGCACCGGTCACGTACGTCGATGGGCGTGTTGGCGCAGGCTTGTTGGTCATCCTGTAGGCGGCTGTTACACCTCTCATTTGTTTCAAAACAGTTGCGCACTTCTCTGAAATCAACCCTATCAGCCTATCTTGGGCAACTGTGGCCACATCTCCTACTTTCTTTGCTGCGTTGCGCAGCAGATCCAATGAAGAGCTCTTCACATCGGCAGGCAAATCGCCCAACTGCGCAGATACAGTATTCAAATAGCTTTCCAGAACGTTGTTGCTTAGAGTCTTGAGGTCTTGGACGATTGCATGAAGGCATTTTACGGGATCTGCTCCTAGCCATGGTTCAGCTTCCACCCCTTCACTGGAGGAGGCCGGCACTTGCAAACCCTGTTCAACCCAATGCCCGTAGCGAGCAAGCACCTGTAGAGAGAGTTTCAGAAATTTATCTGCTAGATCCTCCAGATAAAAATCCGGAGAGAAGCATTTACCAAGACTCTCCCAAACCACTACAGTCGACTCCAGCACAAAACCATCTTTGGGCTCTGCTAACAAGGCAGGTCTTGACCCGGAGAGATGCCTCTCCAAACCGGCGGCCACGTCTTGAAAACGAAGGGTGAAATAGACGCTTGTATTCCATCTCTTCAGCAAAGATTTGTAGTGCTCCGATCCACGAAAAGTTTCCAACTTTTTCTTGCTGATACAGTATTTCTCCAGCTCTTCAAGGAACCGATGGGTGGCCAGGTAGTTCTTGTGGAACGTGCTCGGGATACCTGGGGAGAAAGATGAAGCCCTCTTTTCGCCAAGAGTGGAATCGACTTGAGCGAGTACACTGTTGGCCAAGAAGTTGAACGCGTGGAGACCAGAATGAGGTGTGTTCACCAGCCTCAACAGAACACCCAGACGCGAGGACACGCCGTAGATAATGTCCGTGTAGAGCGGCTCCAGTTGCTCGGGTTCGTGGGCTTTTGCTTGGATGAGTGTGGCATATGCTTCCAAGCACTCTTCAAGCAGTGGTTTCATAATTCTTTCTTTCACCACGGCTTCTGCTTGATCCACAGCATTCACTGATGCATAGGATCTCAAGCACTGCTGCAAGTTGGCGGTTGATTTGATGCGCAGGGATGCTTCCAGGCTCTTTCCAAGTTCCACCAGGAACACTTCTCTTGCTTTCTGGATCCTTGGGTTCAGGTTTTGCAGCGACGGCAAGCTGTCTCCTTTGGCTACGTAGAACTGGATCCTGCTGAGTTCGCTGGCGATGCGTTCGAGCACCCTCGGGAATGCGTCCTCGTAGTTGAGCGCAGGTCCATTTTCCATCTCATGGACCAGCTTTTCGAGTTTGGACACCGCATGGGATGTGTCCTGTATGATTTCCAGGCGCTCTCTGGCACGAAAGTTCTCTTCCCTTCTGGCAAGACACGCTTGAAGGTTGTCCATCACCGCCATGATGTCTGCTCGAACGCTCTTCATTTTCCTTTCCACGTCTTCCAGCGGTTCGTCCATCTTCGAGACGGCTTCTTCCACGTCCATCACTTCGGAGGAGAGCCCTACGAATTCGTTGTATTCCTCGTTGATGGTCTGCACGAGGTTCGCTTCCACCCGTTGCTTGTGTTCCTGCAGCTCGTGACGCAGCGTTTCCAAGGGAACCTCACGCATCCACCGCCTTGTCAGCACGTCCGTCGTCCTCATCCTTCTTCGTTCCAAACGCGCTCGAATGCGTCGCGTACGATGGCTTTGAGGTCGCGGATGTACGCGTCCACGTCGTACTCTTCGTCCCAGAACACGTCGGCTTTCAACCAAGCAGGCGACTGTTCCAGCATCCGACGCTCCACGACGTCCAACGAAGACGACGTGGCTTCCATGGCCCTTCCCACGTCCGATCAGAACGATCCGAAGGCGCGAAAAAGGCGCCGAAAAGGCGCGAAACGCGCGCGCGCGCGGCGAAGATGGACGCGGAATGGACGTGGCCATGGACGCACCATCGAAACCTTGCTACATTCCCTCCAAGAACACAGTTGTGAAATATCGAAGATCATGAGAAAGAACACGGTTGTGAAGCGAAGGAAATGGCGAGGGGTCGGGTCCGCTCGGGTTGGGAAGCCGAGGCGGATCGAGAGAAAAACACAGTTGTGAAGCGTAGGACGAAGGTGGGATGGCACGACGATGGCGCGCATCGGACGCGGTTCGATCGGTGATGGAAAGAGAACGTGGACGAGACGAAGTCTTGGCCGATCAGAAGGAATCGCGTGCAAGCGCAGCACCGAGAAGATGGAATTGTGCTGGACGAACGGTTCGCAGTGGACGAACTCCAGGTATGTGGATCCAATGGACGAGCGAATGGACCACAGACGAAGAGATGCGAAGTACAATCCGATTCGAATCGACATAAGTGAATCTTCCGACGTCCGTCACGTCTGAAGTCGTACCGAACGGGTGCGCCCTCTTGTTGTCGAGGATGGCGTTTCGTCCATCTCACGAACAGGAGGAAATTGCGACGGAGACCTCTGCGGATCCAGGCGATGCAGTGCAAATCCACCTCGGTAAAGATGGCGCTGAGTTACAACGTGCGTCATCCAGAACGATGGACTGAAGGTGATTCCTGGTGAATTGTGGGTGTGGAAGCTGGAGTCTTGACATAGCTCTGCCGCAGCTTTGTGTCCTTGTGCAAAGATAGAGGAGATTGGGCCAAGGCGCGCGAGGCCAGTCGTTTTCCTGCGGGTGACAAGGGTTGGCCTGGACTTGTGCCTGCGGCGATTCCTCGTTTCCTGCCGCGTGACTGAGGTCTCGGCGTGCTCCCGCTCAGCGTGCGTGCCACTGCATCTCTCGTTGGTGTGGGTGGGATGCGAAAGCGATTCGATTGTGCAGGCCATTCCTCTTCATCCAGCGGCACCACATCGTCCAAGTTTCCCCACGTCATGATGGGTGTGTCCCCGCCTTCGCCAGGTCGAATGATCGGCGTGGACACGTACTGGTACTGTGGACTCTGCATCACAGGTGTGCCGCTGAACGAAGTGCTTGGTTCAGAAACGGCACCTTCGCCACGTCCTACCGCGAACCGTGTGTTTTGGGCCGCAATTCTGGCGCCAGGTCTGCGTGGTTGGGATGGGTGTGGACCCGTGCTGCCACGTCCGTCTTCCAAGAGCGACTTGCCCTTGCTGTCCCATGGAACGGCTTGTGGTGGTGGCATGCACGTGGAGGTGACACCCGCCGCCGGTTGCGTCGCATCGTCCACGCCAGCCATTCGAAGCCTTTCTTTTCGTTTTCGTGCGACTTGGTCCACGATTTTCCGAAAGGCGTGGTTGTCTTCGCTGGTGTATCGGTTCAGGAACCCTTCCAACGAGATCCTTCCACGGTCTATCTTCCGGTGCAGCTCGAGGAGCATCTTCTCACGTTCTTCGGCGCTTTTTCCATCGCCATCCCACGTTTCGAAGGGCGTGTCCCATCCTTTCCCGTCGCTTCTGCTGTCGTCCGTTCCGTCGCAGCTCGTCTCTCGCACGGCACTTCCGCACGCCATCCAGGACCATCTCTGCCGCATTTCCACCAAGTCCGGGAAGAAGTCTCTCTCCACCAGTCGCTCCAACGCGGATGCGTAGGCATCTTCTTCCAACACCACGCGTGTGCGCGCTTCCATCTTCGAAAGTGAAGCGGTGCTCCGTCCATCGCCACACCTCCCTCCCTCCCTGCCACATCACAACCGTGTTCTTCTCTGGATCCATCATCGAGATCTCAAAGGTCACAACTGTGTTTTGCTTGACGTCCGAAATCGAGATCTCGAAGGGCACAGCGAAGATCTCTGATCCACCCGACATCGAGATCTTTCGATTCACAACCCTGATTGGCGGACGAATGCGACCCACACGGCGAGGTCACAACTGTGTTCTTGTCAGGATCTGGTCCGAGCAGGTCGCGGGGTGGCTCGACGACGGTTGTGACGTGGTTGTGACGTCGATTCACGTGGGTTTCGGACGGCATGGGATCGTTGGTGTGGCGCATGTTCGTGGACGACATGGAGGAAGGCGATGGCGGACCAAGCGGTGGAAATGGACGTGGTGAAGAAGAAGAAGACGAAGAAGGAAGTGGAGGGATGGAGGCGGGAGGAAACGAAGCGAACATGCCCAAGGAATTGAACACGAAGAACACCGGCAGCTTCCTGGAAATCAGCCGCGACAAATGCACCGTGCGTTACACCGGACATGGAAGCCACGACAACGACGTGGGATCCGTGCAAGCAGACACGTGCGTGCCATCCAACCTGCCCGTGTACTACTTCGAAACCAAAATCGTCGACGGAGGAGAAAAGTGCTGCGTGGGAATCGGATTCACAGACAAAAAGTTCAAAGTCACACGACAACCAGGATGGGAACCAAACAGCTATGGATACCATGGGGACGATGGAAAGAAGTTTCACAACAACGGACTGGGCGAAAATTACGGACCTACTTTCAACACCGGAGACGTGATCGGGGCTGGGATTCTGCTGGAGAAGCAAGAAATCTTCTACACCAAAAATGGAAAGTACCTTGGTGTGGCGTTCCGAAACGTGTCTTTGCCCCTTTATCCAACCATAGGGCTGCACAGCATGAACGAATGCGTGCAGGTTGACTTCGTGGGAGAGAAAGGGTTCGTCTTTGATCCCACCACGCTAGTGGCCCAAGTGGAAGAAAACATAAAACAAGCGGTGGAAAGTGTGCCATTGTCTGTGGCCATGACACACCAGCTGGTAAGGAAGTACCTCCAACACTATGGATATGCACGCACACTGAGGGCCTTTGACGATCTAAGCGGAGCAAACAATTTGTCTAAAGAGGTGGACGGGGCCGAGAGCACTGCCAGCGCTGTCAAACGCACAAAGCTATCATACGCAGAAAAACTGAGGTCGTCTTCGAAAAGAGCAGAAGAGCAAAGCTCGAGCGCATCCCAAGATCCTTTGGACACAAGTCTTGAGTTGAGATCCGCCGTACGAGCTCACATTCTGAATGGCAGACCCGAGGAGGCTGAAGCCCTCCTCCAGGAGAAGCTTCCACAAATGTTTGAAGAGAAGAATCGATCGATCTGTATGCTTGTCAAGGCAACATTGGCGTGTCAGAGCTTTATCAGGATGATACAGGAAGGCAGAATTACAGATGCAGTCAAGTATGCACAAGACGTTCTGGTCGAATACAGGGATATCTCAAAAGGGTTTGACGAAAAGATACAGGATGTGCTTGCGCTCCTGGCGTATCACAACATGAGCGAATCGCCAGTTGCCCACCTGCTCAGCTGTCAGCATACAGATTCAGTCGCAGATGTTATCAATAGGGCAGTTCTATATCTCATGGGCGAGCACACCATTTCAGAGCTGGAGGTGGATTTGAGGCAACTCCTGCTTGTGCAATGGGAAATTCGGAACGTTAATGGTTCACAAGGCAAGGTTTTCAACCTTGACGAGGCACTGCAAGGGATATGAGACCGACGGTTTTATGAGGGACACACGGTGCTTGCCGCGTGTCTCAGCCCCATGTTGATTTATTTCAAGCCACTGAACCGCACGCCACGGCTCTGCTGCTTTTCTGATGGTACTTGAGCGTGTGGCCCCAGTGCTTGCTCGTACCTCTGGACGCATGTGCTTATTGGACAACTTACCTCCCGTTCATAGGCATCCCAGAAAGGGTTTTCTGTCTCTCTGCAATCGCTACAATGTGCTTGAGACAATCTGCAAATTCTCCAAGGACTGCCCCTTCCTGTTCCACGTACAACTCCGAAAGCGTTTCAACTCCCCTGTCTCTATCGCTGTTTTTGAATCCTGCTGCATTCATCCCATCTTCTGGGAGCACTTTCTCCATGCAAAGCAGGGACGTTTCAGACATTATTTCCATTGGCCCGCCTCCCTCCTTCTGCTCTTCCCTGGAGGATCCGTTTTCCCCTGCTGCGGGTGTGTAGTTTGCTGCCCTTTCTTGAGCAGCCACCAACAGCAGGTTGCACAGATCTTCCACTGCTTGGTTCTTCACAATTCCAGCAAGGTGTCTGTGAGTAGTGCTGTTGTTTTGCATCCTTGCTAGGTTGGATTGGCTAGGACCTTCCACGGGCGTGAAGAGTGCAGCACGTGCTGGCGAACCTTTGGACGGTGCTGGTGACATGGAGATCCTTGTTCTTTTGCTGGCAGAAGGTGATGGTGTGACCATTTTCCCAGCTCTTCCTGCCAGAGCAATGGCCCTTTCTGCAGATCCATCGTAGTTTTTGCAATCGATACACCTGCAGTTTTCCGAGCAGAGGATTCCGGCTTGGAAGCACTCGCAGTATTTTTTCAAGCACCCCGATTTTTTGCAGTGGCAACCTTTGTTGTGTTTACTGGCGTCTCCGTCTGCTGGGTCTGCTGCGATCTTCGGTCGGAACGCGTTTGGATTGCGTTCCAGCGTGATTTCCACGGCCTGTTTTCGTATGCTTTCGTGTTCCACGTTGTTGCAGCAGTTGACGCAGTTGCATCCATCGCAATACCTCCCCGATGCGAAGCATTCGCAGTACAGCTTCAAGCACCTCGAGTTCTTGCAGTTGCACAGCTTCCTTTCTCCGCCACCTCCCGGGGAGAGCGTCCCACGCCTTCCTCCGGTCGGCGGCACGCTTCCTGGCGTTTTCGCGGCTGATTTCGGCGTGGAGGGCGGCGCTTTGTCTTCCTCTTCTTTCGCGTCCATCGTTTCGTCCATCTCCACGTCGTCTTCGCGTCCCACGTCTTGCTCCTTTCTTATGTGTTTCACCACTTGACACGGACGTGGTTTGGAATCCAAATGCGGACGAGACGGGACCCGGGAAGGGCACTGGGGTATCCTCTGCGCCATCGGGAAACCAAGAAAGAATGTGGAAGGAAAGGTGTCGGGAAGAAGAGGGGAGAAACGACGGGCGGCGTGGAGCCTCGGAGGGGGAGACGAAGGGGACGATGGTAGGGTTCGCGCTGGGACGGCCGAGGGAGAGAAACTCGGAAATGGGACATGGACCGAAGAGGATGGGTCCCCCCGAGTCCCGAGGGAAGGGACCGTTCAACGAACGGACGGAATCGAGGCATCAAAAAGGAACCGATCCGGGTTCGAACCCGAACGCTTGAACCCGACGAAAGGAAATCCTTGAAAGGGAACACCCGTCGATCGGTCCCTTTCGTCTCAGAAACCCAGCAGGACGTGCCCTCGAGCACGTACCGATCCTGCATCGCTTAACACGTGGATGAACGTCCCTAAACTTCTCCTTCCTCTGCCAATCTCTGACAACGAAGCGAGGTTAACCGGTCGTCCGGTCCGCCGTCGATCCCTCTCCCCGCCCCCACGATGTTTTGTTAATCCAAAGTTTAGGATGGTCCTGCGATTTCGAACGTTGATGAAGGCGCGACACGCGAATCTCGAAGAAGTTCTTGCGAAAGCACGCGAAAGCGGAGCGATTTCGGCGGAAGAATGCGAAGAAACGTCCACCATTACACCGCAGATCAGCCGTGGAAACCAGCTGCATCGTCTGTTGGCGCGAAGCAGCGACCCGCTGGGACGTAGGAACAGCCGAGACTCGGATGGGAACCAGTCGCATGCTACGTCGAATCACATGCACGTGAGAGCGTGGGAGAAGCACCTGAAGAGCTCGAGGATGCTCGGGTGTCCGATCTGTCGAGAAGCGTTCCAGACGCACCACGAGTTGGACCGGCACGTCCAGGAGGAACTGCGGATCGCCATGGAAGGAGAGAGCTGCGTGAGCTCGGATGCATGGTGGCAAAAAGAAGCAAGCAAGGAAAGAAAGGAAAAAAATCACACCATTTCTATTGGCTCGAAACCCACTCGAAAAAACAAAGCATCGAGGCTGAAGAAGAAGAGGGCTTACTTCAATCACTACGAAGACTTGAAACAATCCATCGCAGATGCAAGCTCCTTGAGCATCCAAGAAGGCACCAGCGCCTGGGAGTGCGGCATAGGAACCTGGAACCTGGGACCAAACCTGGAATGATTGGAAAAACAGAGCGCAGCACGATCAACCTCAGCCTATTGAAAGTGCATCCACTAGCCTGTGTTCTGCATGCCTGCCGCAATACCCTTCATGGAAATGATCAAGGTATCCTCAATGCCAGAAGAGGCAAGCTCATTCAGTTCAAGCAGCTCTCTTGCCCAGGGAATACTCTCAATGCAGTCAGACATTGCAGATGGTGGTTCAGCAACACCATTCTCGATATCCCTCAGCTTCTTCAAGCATTCCACCTGGATCACATTCAGTGGTGTGACGTAAGGTGCTCTCATATCGAGCTTCTCCTTCAAGGAAGACTCTGCACTACCCGTGGTCTCCAGCAGCCTTTTCTGACTGGTGAGCTGGAGGAGAAACGCTACTGTCTCTTGTAGAAGGCCTCTCAAGTACTCACCAAACTCCTGGAGATCTTCGCCTACCAACTGCTGATCATACATCTTCGTTACTCGAGCATCTGCCTTGGCAAGGACCATTTCAACCATGTCCAGGGTAACCTGGAAGAACGGCCAATGCTTGTACATTTCCTGAAGAACATCGAATTTCCCAGTCTCGGCAACTTTCTTGAATGCCTCGGACATCCCTAGCCATACTGGTAGGTGAAAGCGGGTCTGCGTCCATGCAAAGATCCATGGAATCGCTCGAAGGCTCTCGATACTGGCATCTTTCTTCCGCTTGGCTGGCCTGCTACCAATATTCATCTTTCCAAGCTCGGTCTCCGGGGTTGCAGCCTTGAAGTATGCAACGAACTTTGGGTCCTGGAACACAATGCTCCTGTATTGATCGCAGGACGCCTCCGACATGAGGTTCATCATTTCTCGCCACTCTGGTTTCGGTACATTTGATGGCATGAGCATGTGTTGCAAGGTCGCTGAAGTGTACAGATCAAGTGTGCGGAAACAAGTGTCTGCCTCACTGAAGTTTTGTTCAATGATCTCTCCTTGGACCGTCACCCTCAACGATCCGTTGATCGTGCCTGGAGGCTGGGACAGAATGGCCAGGTGACTTGGGCCACCACCCCTGCCCACGGTGCCACCTCGTCCATGGAAAATGGTCAGTTTTACTCCAAACTCGTCTGCAATTTTGCTGCAAGCTTCCTGGGCCTCATACAGTGCCCACACTGCAGCAAGTCGGCCAGCATCTTTGCCTGAATCAGAATATCCAATCATGATCTCCTGCTGGCCACTGATGTGTTTCTGGTACCAGGGAAGGGAGAAAAGCTGCTTCATGACGCGAGGCGCATTCTTCAGATCATCCAATCGCTCGAAGAGCGGAGCAATGCGAAGCGTCTGTGGTGGAGTATCTCGCGTACCATTTTCTAGCATGAGCAAGAGCACAGCCAACACATCTGAAGCAGATGTAGACATACTGATGACGTATGCTCCCAGAGAATCTTGACACTCATGCTTTAGTTGACAAATAGTTGCCATGGTATCCAATACTTCTTTGACTTCAGGAGACATGGGAAGATCAAACGGAATCAACGGGCGCTTTCCTTGCAGCTCTTTGACAAGCCACTCTATTTTCTTCTCCTCAGGCCACTCCTTGTAAGAGCCCAGTCCCAAATATTGTGTGATACAGTCCATGACATCTGCATGTCTACCACTCTCCTGTCGTACGTCCAACCTAATGAGAGACATTCCAAAGCAGTTGATTTGCCTTATGAGATCAAGCAGGTGCTGCTTTGCTATACACTTGTCTCCAGTATTGCACAAGGACTCATAACACATGATCAACGGCTCAAGCAGTTCCTTTGAATCAGAGATAATCTCTGCATCGGAGTACTTTCCGGCAAGATTGTGCTGCAAAGCATCTTTGGTCTCGTACAGCTTATCGCGAAGTTCCGACAAAACTACTCGGTAAGGCTCGTTGAGTGGCAAAGGTCGCCAGAATTCCGGATAGTTCCTCTGTTTGCGTTCTTCAACGACACTCTCAGCGTCCCAGCCGTACTTTGTCATGATACGATCGTTTGCGTCAATAGCACGCTGCTTCAAAACTGGATCGGCACGCCAGATAGACAGCTCAAACATGAGCTTCTGAACTTCGTTGTAGTAGATCTCTGCAGCATTGTAGCGAGCAACGCGTACGACATCTTTCGTGACTTTGGCTGTCACAAAGGGGTTTCCATCTCTATCACCTCCCATCCAACTGCTGAATCGGAACAATGGGGAAGATATTGGAAGAGGATCCATCCCTTTCTCTACCAAAGCACTGTCCATTCTACGCAAGAATGCCGGCAATCCAGGGAAAATGGTGTTTCTGATGTAAGAGAGGCCCGACCGGAATTCATCCTCTGGGCTAGGCTTGCTCCTCCCCAGCTCATCCGTCCTCCATGCCGCCTGTATGTGAGCCTTGATTGCTTCGATGGTTTCCCTCTTCTCATACTTGGTCAATTTCTGGAGCTTCATGCGCAGCACTAGCTTACGAATTTGTCCGAAATGCAACAGCAATTCTCTCTTGAGGGCTTGGGTTGGATGGGCCGTAAACACGAGATCCACAATTTGGTTGCAGAGAGCGTTGTAGATCACATCTTTGTCCATGCCGGAATTGAGGAGGGCACCTAGTGTCTCGTTGGTGGATCGGTTGTACCTCTTGCTTTCTCCGAGTCTTTGCTTTCTCTCCACGATGGAGTTTTCGATCTCTTCCGATTGGTTGTGCAGGTTCAACATGTTGCTGAATGCGGAGCACGTGAGCAGCTTTTCGTGCTGGGCGAGTCTTCCCAAGTACTCCTGCAGGGCCACGAAATCTGCATCTGCACCGGTGCTGCAGAACGTCTTGCTCAGTGCATACACGAGGTCGATTTTGTTGGCCGTCACTTCTCCCACGGTTTCCTTGAGATCTTGCACGAAGAGGGAACGCAGGAAGATGTCCACGCTCAGGAGTCCTTCCGAGACGGTGAGATCCATGTTGTTCCTTTCGCTTTCGTTTCACACGTCGTGGTCCTTCGACGGTCGGTGCACCTCCCTTTTCTTCGACGGTCCAACGGCGGCGTGGACGTGGCACGCCTCCTCTCGCTCGTTTTCGCAGCAACGGCCTCGTCCGACGCTTCTTCGCGTCTTGAACTCCTCCTCGCAAGCTTCGCTCCTTCTGTCGATCGATGCGTCGCCACGTGCGGCGGCGAAGCGCCGAAGGGAAATGCCGCACTTCGAGTTTTCGATCGAGTTAACCTCGTCGCATCCAACCAACCGAAGCGAAAGGGACGGTGGAGAACGCACCTGGTCCCCAAGGGGCAGATGCACCCACGAGGCAGATGCACCCTCCCTGGGTGGCAGGGAAGGAGGGGAGGGAGGAAAGGAGGGGGGCAGTTGCACCCGGGTGCGAAAGGGAGGGGTCCACGGCGATGAAGGTGGGAGGTGTGGTGGACGTGGCGCACCACACCGCATAGACGATCCGTTGCACACCATGCACCGTGGAAGTGCTGGTGTGGGAGATACCAAAAGGATTGTACTGCTGGAACCCTCGAAACGATGAGCTTGCATGCCACGATGGCACGAGGGATCGAGGACGTGCCCTTCATGCATGCACGTGGACGTGACACATGGTGAAGAAGGTTTATCGAAGTCGGGGAATTCCACGATTCCCGTCCTCGTGTGAACCTCACACGCGATCCCTCGTCCGTTTGAAGTCGCGTGACCCTTTCGTCAATGCCACGTGCATGGACTCGGCAAAAACACGCGTAATAAAAGTGTCCCTCGTAAAGTCGATGGATGGGTTGCATACCTCCCGCTGCCCAAATTCGCATCGCCGCCTCATTGGTAGTTTCGTGAGAGGAAAGCATAGTCACCGTACAATGCCCGTCGCATCGACGGGATCGATGGAACAACGAGGAGGGTCACCTCCAAAGCGTTGGGGGTCCATGGTGCTACCTGCGTTTGTCGATGGGTGGACGCTTGACTATTCCTTGGCACCACTTTCTCTACATGGCCGTCTGTTCCTTGTTGTTCGTGTGGCTATTCCATGTGTCAATTGTTGTTGGATCCTACATGCGTTTGCCGTAGCAAAGGAAGCGTAGACAACGACAATTCGATACATTGACGTCGGGCGTCGGCATCGTTCATCGACTCCAGGTGTTGCAGATTTTCATTCACGCATTCCCAACACGCATCCATTGCAAACCAATCGTGGGAGTCAACACGTGCGTGTCGCACTTCGAAGCCAACTCACGTGCCATCCACGATTTCCATCGTCTTCGTGTGCAACGACGCGACGTTGCGAAGGCGAGCGAACGGCGCTTGCTCGTCGACGCCTGCACCTGCAATTGTGCACGTGCGTCCATTCGCACGTCGTCCACTTCGTGCTTGCACGTCTTCGTTTGTTTCGTCGCACGTCGTCGGATGCGACACGTCGGCATGCGCAGCTGGAGGCACGTCGGCTGCCGCGTCGCGACGTGCAGGATGCGTCCGTCGTGTGCGCAAGCTTCGAAGGCGTCCACGCACGTGCCTTCGGACCGCGTGCGAAGCACCGACGCGCCATGCGTGGCGCAAGTGCGCGCTTGGATGCGCGAGAATCCACGTGCGATGTCCTTGGCGCAAGGCATCGTGCACTGGTCGCCGCCGCAGCGCGCAGTGGACAAGGCGTTGGAAGCCGTCCATGGCGGATGGGCGAACGGATACGGCGCAGACGACGGTTTGCAGGAGCTACGTGATGCGCTGGTGGACAAGTTGCACCAGCAGAACGGACTCGTGGACGTGGACGTGATGGTGACGGCAGGTGCCAACCAAGCGTTCACCAACGTCGTGCTTACGCTGGTGGATGCAAACGACCACGTGTGCTTGTTCGCACCGTATTACTTCAACCATCTCATGGCCTTGCAGATGACTGGTGGAGGAGAAAACGTGCAGGTGGGACCGTCGGATCCAAATACGCTGGTGCCAGACTTGGACTGGTTGGAAACCAAGCTGCGGGAACAATCAAACCAAGCGGCCCAGGCACACGATGGAAACGAAGACGGTGCAAAACAGATCAAAATGGCGGTGCTGGTGAATCCCTGCAATCCAACGGGGATCACCTTGCCATTGGAGGTGCTGGAGAGGGCTGCCCGCTTGTGCGAAGAACACGGAACGTGGCTGGTGGTGGACAATACCTACGAAGATTTTGTGTACGAGGAGGCTGTCCATCGAACCGTGGAAGGCTCGCATGTGCTCAATTTGTTTTCCATGTCCAAAGCATATGGCATGATGGGATGGAGGATAGGATACATCGCCTACCCCAAGGCTCGAGCAGACATGGACCTTGGAAAAGAGTTGCTCAAAGTGCAAGACACCATACCCATCTGTCCAGCCGTGGTTTCCCAATATGCTGCGCTTGGAGCGTTGGAAGAAGGTAGCACGTGGGTGGCCCAGTACGTGGAGGGGCTGGAGAAGAATCGCAGGATTGTGCGCGACGCCTTGATGCCCTTGGGGGAGGAGAACATCAAGGGGGGGACCGGGGCAATCTACTACTTTTGCAAGCTGCCTGAACGGTATAGAAACAAGGACCAAGTTGTAGCAAGATGGCTGGTCGAGACACACGGCATCTGCGTGATTCCAGGAAGCTCCTGCGGCTCACCGGGCTGGATCCGTGTGGCATACGCCAACCTGGAGCCCGAGGCATGCATAAAAGCTGCGGGAAGATTACAAAAAGGACTGGAAGAGCTGGTCAAGGACCAGGGATTTATTGTCTGATACATGTCATGGATGTGGGGCTTGAGTGCTGTCAAACGGGGAGTGGTTCCCTTGATTCGTTGCTGTCGCAACCCTCCTCCCCTTCCTCCTCCTCCTCCAAAATGCCCTCCCTGCAAAGAGGACAGGTGGGATTCAGGGTAAGCCACTTGTCCACGCAACCGGTGTGGAACAAGTGCCCACAAGGCAGCTCCCTGACCATGGACCCCTCTTCAAACTCTTCCAAGCAGATGCTGCATGTGGCTTCACTCTGCGGAATACCCTTGCCATTCAGCTTCCCGTTTTCAAACTTGTATTCAGGCAGTTGCTCAATCACTTCTCGTGGCGCGCCCATGTTGTCCTGCAGACCGCTTCCGAGCATCGTGATCGCCACAATGGCACATGGTAAACAACAGCAAATGGCCAGGCACATCACCAGCGGCATGATGAATCCTACAAAACCCAAGAGCAGATAGACGGCGCACACCGTGTAAAGCACCGGATCCTGGTTCGTACACGGTTCCACCGTGTGCACCCAGATGTTTCCCACCACGAACCAAATGGCATAAAATACATCCATGAGGAAGGAAAGCCTTTCGATTCTAAACTGCGTCAATTCGTCCTCTTCTCGAGTGGGATCTCTCTGTCTCTGTCCAGTGCTCGAATTGGAACGCATGCTACCTGGGGGAGTGGTCGGACTCTCCGGCCTCCTCATCCTCACCCTTTGTGGTCTTCGGTGTCGTTCATTTGCTTGAGTGAGTTTGTACCTATGCCAAAGAATGTACAGTAGCCCGACGCAGCGAACGATGTATCCGAAGAGCCACAGCCTCAAATAGAACAGGTCGGCACAGGACCCCACTTCTTTTCCTTGCAGGAGGGCCCAGCATCCTACCAAGATCTGGGTGATGCGGAATCCAGCCAAGAAGGCCAATACTGGCTTTGCGTTCAGCGCGCCACTCGACACCAGGCTGTTGGCGTTGCTTCGGACCGTGCTTCCAGCACGCGAGCGAGTCGATCCTTCCGAATTTCTCCCGTTCGTCGTCCCAGAGTCGCTTGCATCCATGTTCGTGGGTATCAGCGGTTGCACGTCCCTCGGCTCTCGGATGCGTACGAAGATGCTGTTCCTCGTTCCATCCATGACGAAGATCGAGGACCACGTGGAACGCGGTCGACGTCCAACCTTTCAATTCTCAATGCTCCGCCGTCTTCTGCACTCGGCTGGTGCTTGCCACTGGTGGACGTGCAGGTAGCTTCCGTGCTCGACACGTGCACGGCGTTCCCACGTTCCGATCCGACCCCTACGACGTCGCGCTTGTCGTCCACTTTCGTCCGTTCCTTCGGATCGGTCTCACGAGGCCTCCACCTCCTTCTGGCGTGCGCTTTCGCGTCCGAAGGCGCGCTTCGTGCGCACGTCGACGTCGAAGCACGCGCACCAACTGTGACGTTCCTTCACACACACACACACGAAACCACACCCGGCAGACACACCCCAGCAGATGCACCCCTTTCGTGAGGGGACGAGGGGGAAGGGAGTGATCCGGGCGGTCCAGATGCACCCTCGCGATTCGTCAGGCGAGGAGAGGGGGTCCCTCGGGATGTCCAACCCGGGTGCAGTTACACCCCGGTGGGACGAAGGGTCCCACCCCGGGTCCCATCCAATCAAGATGTCGGGTTTCATTGGAAGACGCCTCGGGTCTGATCGGAGGGGACGTCGGGTTCGAAGGGAAATCGATCCGGTTGGGAAGGGACAGCTGGTCCATGGAAACCCAATCGCCCATCCAACACCAACACCACACCGCCACACACCAAGGAACATGCCAAAGAAAACCAAATTTGGTTACAGAACAGATGGTGTCATGCTTGATTGGATTCAATCACCCTCCGGACCAACTCGTACACCAAGAAGGTGATGCCAGACATGGGAATGATCCTCTGGCTGGCTGGGATGTACCCCCGGAAAAAAGCACCAATGCCTTCCGTGCGGGCAATCGTCTGCATCGCATGCACCATACCCTTGTATGCGTACTGACCCTGATCAAGCTGCATCCTCCGGCGAAGGAACTCGAAAGGATAGGAAATAGTCATCCCTGCCCATCCAGACGTGCAACCACACAAGTACACCGTCAACATGCCCAACTTTTCCTCCTTGTTTCGCTTCTTCAAACTCTTCTGGAGTATATCGTTGGCCCCATAAGTCACCGATGCATAGGGAAACACACCGATCACACTCGGAACAATCCCTTTGTACAGCGAACGGAAACCTTCCTCCCGTGTGATGCGCACCAGTGCATCGAGCATGTTCTTGTACACGTCCTTCTGAACGGTGATTCGCATGGCAACAACATCTAGAGGATACACAAACACAGAAGAGGAGGCCCCGGCGAGACTCCCAGCAAGTAGCAACTCCCTATCGTTCAGCTCTGTCTTCTGAAATGCACCACATAGCAAATTCTTGAAGACCGCAAAGGCGTAAAAGTTCAGAGCTTGAACGGGTGCTGATTGTAGGCAACGACTCAGGTTGCCTCGGAACAACCCTGGAAGCCCGTCTTCTCGTACAATGTCCTGGATGGCTGTCAGCGTGGAAGTCCCGTTGGTAGCCCTGGACACAATGGAACGTGCTTTCACCACATCCAGTGGGGAGGTGAATGTGCGGGAAACAAGCCCAGCAACAAAACCTGCAACAAAGTGGCCAAAAGCATTCCTTCCCTTCTTGTCTGGATCCTCCGCAACTAGTTCCACGCCATTTTCAAAAGCCAAGTTCAGTGAGGACCAGTAGGGCGTCAAATCTTGCAGGTGCTTTTTCTGCACAAGGCTGAACACCACAGCAAACTCATCGAAATCGATCGTCCCGGATTTGTCTGCATCCATAGCATTGAAAAACTTTCGAATGGTATACTTATTCAATGCAATTTTGGGGAGATTGGGATGCTTCTCTTCCCGTGTCTCGTTCATCACTTTCATAGCTGCCAGGAGCTCGCTGTAGGAGATAGTTCCATCTTTGTTGGAATCCATCGCATTGAACGCGTCTATCAATTCTTTCTCTTTCCCTTCCCTTGCAGCTTTCAATTCTTCCAGTCGGATTTTTCCCTGGTCATTCAAGGCTTCCAAGAAGTACTCCTTCGGGAGCTGGTTCGCTTCACAGAACTCCTCCAGCTCCTCCTGGTCGATGTCGCCGCTTTTATCTTTGTCCATTGAATCAAACAGTTTGGCAGTAGCCTTTCGGAAGTTTTCAGAAGCTTCTTCAACGGTGCGAACGGTGGTATCTTCCACCACTCCCACACCTTCCTGCACCTCTTGGACTTGGACACTGGACGTGTCCTCTTTCCTTTTCAACTTCCATCGCTTCGGCAGGCTCCTGGTGGCGTCCCAGGCGGCAGAAGCACGTCCTGCAGCTACCACGGTGGGTGCCAGCCACTTCCAATCCATCGTGCGTCCTCGTCAAACCGCGTTTGAAGCGGTGGATGCGGGTGCGCACCACGACCACTCGACCTCCCTCCTCTCCTTTCGGGTTCGATTGGATGCTCGATTTCCATTGGATTGGAAACACGTAGTTGGACCACCCGTGTGTTGAAAGGGAGGTCCATCGGATCTCCTTCCTCACTGACCCGTCCTTCACCATCTCTCCTCCGATCCTCGACCACCCATCCTCGAAGAGGATCACGTGGTGGAGATCGCGAAGAACACGTGACAGTTCCGTCCAAACAACCACGATGTTGATCGCAACGAAACACGTGCGACGGCCGTACGGCGGGAAGGAGGAAGGCGTACACGGGGCGGGCATGGACGATGCATGGAATCGGAATGGTGCGTCGTGGGTGGCATGCGAAGAGGAAGCTCCAATGGGAACAAAGGTGTGTCGTAGGCGCATACCCCCTTCCTTCCGCGAGAATGAGCTCGCTTGATTCTCGACTTGCGCCTTCGCAATCGTTAGCAAGTCGCACGAGCGGCACGCTAGCACTTTTGCACAATCCCCGTGGACGGGCAGTGACGCAATGCCGCGCGACATGCATGGGATACGGAAACTTGCAATGTCCAACGGACCGATGAGCACTGAGGCGTCTCGAAGAATGTCTTCCAACGAGCAACAAACACGCAATAGCGTATGTGTTGGTACTTTTCGGTCGAAGACCTTTCCATTCGTTATTTAGAAATCATTTTGAATCTCCCATTTCCAACATCGCACTCACTTCGTGTTCCATCTTGCAGTTTCATATGCGTATAATGGTATAGCGATGGTGTTGTATTTTTTCTTATCGTACGGTGTTTGTGGAAAGTGATCCATCCAATTCGCTACATTGTTGCAGCCGAGGAATATGGGGTGGGGGCTGTAGTGGATAGAAAAGACATCCCAAGAGCACCATGCACATTCAATACGCGGGATTGCTTGATATCGACCGACGACCTCATGATGGGCGTTGGAATGGTAGGCTCTTCGGTTCTTATCAACTCCGATTCAAGCACATGGGCTAGGAAGGTTCTGCATTCTTTGTGTGAACGGCCATGCATTGATTCCTGGTTTACGCGATGGTACCTACGTCTCACGCCATTTCTTCCGCTCGCAACCCATGCCGACGTTTCTTGCCATCCGCGTCTCGAATGGATTCCTCTTCTTTCCCTCCATCCACGCGACGTGCGCATGACACGACCCGCGAAACGTCCACGTTCCATTCCGCTTGGTGCCTTCCCTGGTCATCCCACTGCACGAGGCAAAAAGGGGGTCTTTTTCCCCAGCATCGTCAACGGTCCGTTCTCGTCCCCTTCGAACGTCCCTCGCCCGCCCCCATGGAGAGAATCTTCTCCGGTGGTCCTGGACGTGTGCTGGTGGAGCACGTGCACGTGCATGGCCGCACTTGGAGCGTCATTTGCGCGCTTCGAAGCGACCCGAAAGCGTAGGAGAAGGGATTGGAAGGTGCACGTGAGCTTGGACGTGCGGTGGATGGGAACGCGCGCGTCGAAAAGCGCGTCCGGAGGCAGACGGGAGGAGAAGCACAGGTCGAGGCTCGAGAGGAAAAACCGTGTGCAGGCCACGAAACAAGACGATGGACCCAAGTGGGTGCAACCCATCGTCGACTTCTTCGACAATCCAGGCGACAACGTGGCCCTCTCTTTGAGAGACATCTTCTCCCTCACTGCGGAAACCACTCGTTTTTCGGCCAAAGGTCGACTCGTGCGTCTTGCGTTCGTCCTCTTTGGGGTTGCCAACTTGATTGGACTGTGCTGGTTTGGAATTGGATGGATCGAAGGATTCCCGGAAGACAATGCATGGACAAATCAGATCCGAGGAAGTGGGACCATATCCTCTATGCACGACTATGCTGGCGTCTTCTACTGGGGATTTGTGCTGATGAGTGGCTTTGGACCCGACATACTCCCCCCAGAAACACCCTTGGAGACCACCTTCATGATCATAGCGCAAATTCTTGCAATCACTGCGTATACCACCTTGCTGGGAAACTTGGTGAGTGTTTTCGAAGAGCTTAGGATGTCTGAAGCGCAGTTCCAGTCGCGCATGCTTGACCTCAGCATTTGGTCCGAACAAAACAATTTACCTGAGCCACTGAAGGCTAAAATCTTCCGGTATGAAAAACTTGCTTTTCAACGAGGACTCAATAAGCTGTCCCTCTCCACCCTGGATAGCCTTCCGTCCCACTTGGTGAACGAAATCGTTGCTCAGATGGAGCCCAGTGTCGTGAAGCAAGTCCCTCTTTTTGCAAAGGCTGATGCTAGCTTTCAAAGGGCCATGCTTCGGATATGCAAGCCAGTGTTGTGCCTGAAGGGTGACTATCTCATTAGACAAGGAGAAATAGGCCAAGAGATGTACTTTGTGAAAAATGGTAGACTGGATGTTATTGTCAATGGGAGAAAAGTGACTGAGAAGCATCCTGGGGAATATGTAGGGGAAATTTCAGTTGTATTTGCACAACCACGCACTGCATCAGTGATAGCAATGGAAGATACAGAACTTCTCTCAATCTCAAAGAAGGACTTTGACGAACTAAAGGATACTGAGGAATACAGGGACACCTTCTCGCGGATTCGAGAAGCTGCCAGAGATGTCATCAATGAAAGACTTCAGAGGTCCGACCTGCCAAGGATTTGCATCGACAGCGAAGATGAAGACGACGAGCTTGTGGAGTTGCAGTCAGCAGCAGCAGCCATGCTCCGCTTCTTTGATTATCTGACCTCTTGCTTTGAGAATGATTCATCTGCTGATGCAGTTCCTGCAGAGAAGGGAAAGGAAACGGATGTAGATCTCACAGACGTATTGCCAGGGCACTTGCCTCTTCCTGCCACTCTAAGTGACACGTTTTTGCAGCTAGAGCTGCAAAAATCCATGACAAAGTTGTCCAAGGAGATTGTTGGGTTTGACAGCTTTAGATTTAACTCTCTTTCTTGCGGTAGACCTCTGACCTTACTATCCTTTTATCTGTTCAAGAAGTGGAACATGAATCGTGCTTTGCAGATCAATGAGACAAAACTTCTGAACTTCCTTTCCCAGGTGGAGAAATCAATGGCACGCATTCCCTATCACAACGCAGTACATGTGACAGATGTTCTCCAGATGTACACTTCGTTGCTCTTCCGCGGAGGTGTAGCAAGTGTCATCGGAGATCGATTGTTGCTGTTGTCGGGCTTCCTTGCAGTACTTATTCATGATTTTGCTCACCCTGGAGTGAATAATCTTTTTCTTGCACGCACGGACTCTGAGATGGTCCAAAAGTATGGCGAGTGTTCAACATTAGAAGAGTACCACTTTGCATCAGCGTGGGCAGCTCTTTTGGAGGAGGAGAACTTCTTTCTGGGGGCTCTGTCCCCAGACAACTTAGAAACAGTTAGGATGCACGTGCACGACCTAGTACTTGCTACAGACATGGCACGTCATGAAGGCATAGTGAATGAATATGAGAAGTTGCTTGAACGTTTTCCTGCAGGTTTGGAGCCTACTAGCATTTTGACCGTTGATGAACAGAAGCTCATCTTGAAGTTGGTAGTCAAATGTTCTGATCTTGGTCATTTGGGGCGGCCATACAGCATCCATCTGCAGTGGGTCGAAGCTTTGGCAGAAGAGTTTTGTCAGCAAGGGGACATGGAAAGGTCTTTGGGGCTTGAGGTGGGAATACTGAACCATCGAGATCAGAAGAAGTTACAGATCATTCAGCCCGAATTTTATTCAAACATTGGTATCCCCCTGTTCGCCCACATGGCAAAGCTCTTTCCAAAGACCAAGGACCTCTACAACGAGGCCAGGGTCAACTGTCGCATCTGGGAAACGCGATTTCAAAAATAAAAAGTAAGTTGGCAGCGCTTTCCTTGGTTCAACTGTTTCCACCATTCAGATTTTCAAACCATCTATGCTTCATCCCATCCATTTGCAACTCCAGCCATCCGGCAATTCGCCTTGACCTTCCGCTATGCGGCGTTGAAGTTGTCATTTCAAACGTTCTGCATCGTCTCATTTTTTCAGGTATTTTCCTGCAAGGCCAGAAAGGATGGCCCCGAGCATTTCCAGTCCTAGCGACGGCTGGATGAGAGGTTGCCAGAGTGCCAACCAGGTGTCCAGCCAAGCTGTGGAATCCGTGGTGCTCTTCTGCACAACACCGGCCACGAGCCACACCAGGAACCCACAGATGACGAAGAAGTTTGCCACCAGGATTTTGTCCACGATCTGTTGTGCTCCACTCGTGGCTTTTTCAGGTGCATTGGAGGATGCACTGACGCGTGAACGAGCATCTCTTTCCCGAAAACGCGCAATGTCTTCTTGCAAGCTGTCGAGTTCGTCCTTTTCGGAGGCCCGTCGCATAGGACGCATTGGCCTTCTTGCGGATCTCGCACATCTCCACCTTCCACTTCTCTCTCCGTTCCATCGCAACGAGCACGTCGTCACGTGCTTCATGGCCATGGAAGTCGCCATCTCGTGTGTCGGATGCGTCCAGTCGCACGTGGGATCTCCTGGAAGGAGCTTCTCTCATCCCCGTTTCTATGGGTTGTTGGAACCATTCGTCCCTTTCGATCCACGGTTGAACCCGAACACGTTCCCTTTCAATCGGAAGACAACGATGGGGAGACCAGGATCCCTCGATGGGAGTTTCTTCTCTGGTGAGAGAAGAAACTCTACCGTGCAGGCAGGCAAGGACGACGGTCGTGAGCAGAGCAGCCGGTACCGTGCTCTCGATGGGTCGCACGAACGCGACCTAGCACGCTTCACATGCATGAGCGATTAGATGGATGACAGTCTCCAAAGCCGCCACGAAGCACTCCCGCCGTCAAGACGCTCGTCCATTGGATTCATATGCCGAACTCTGTCGGTTCAGACCGACCAACCGGCCCAAGGGAGTTCTCACTGAATTGAGGATAAAATGTTGAAAAGACAAAGCCTTCCACGTCACTTCCAAGCTCGAGGATTCCGAAATTCCTACTCCTCATCACCAACCACCGTTGAGATTTGATCTGCGGTGCTTTCGTAGAAAGCGGAGGTTGATAAAGCTCTTCCCGCCGATTTCAAATTTAAGCTCCTTCGCGTCCTTTGTATGTGGAAGCAGTTGATTATAACCAATCCATAGATGGATTAATTCTATAAATTGCTTCGAAGTGTTGAAGAAGAGGGTGGGTGTGTCCGCAATGGTGATGGCAAAATATTCCACGATACCGAGCACAAAAAAAAACGGAGAAAAGCCAAGCGATTGATGTTGCCAAATGAGAGGTAGCATGTTCTGAGCCCCTTCTCGCATGATACCTCGATCAATATTGGTTTGAAATGAAAAGCGTTGCTCTTCGAAAACGCATAGCGATGTATCAAGTCACAAGGACGAGTGTGTTCAAAAAACGCACGTTGTCCATCTTGGAAATGTTCAACGGGATCAACAACATACTAACAATGCTTCGCAAGCCAACATGCCAGACTTTACAGGACATTCTACATATTGGCAAAGTAGTTAGTCCAGTGTCCAATCCAGATTAGGTGGCAAGGGAGGGCACTACGAAGTTAGTTTTCTCTACAATAAGTCGGTTCATGCATGACAAAGGTTTCTTCCAATTCTTCCTGGTCCTTCACAAGCTTTACAGATGTACGTTTTGATGGTCAAATAAACAAGTGAGAGGTAGGAAGGTGATGGGGAAATGAGAATTCGGAAGCCGTGCCCGCATTTCAAGCAATGCCTAGGAGAGTTCACCACGGAAAACACTTGTACTTCTCAAAGTACCACTTTGAGCCCAAAGGTACGACATGCCCCCTTGCTCAAAGGTAGGGAAATGCGTCACAAGATGGGGAGGAGTACCTATACTTTCAGAAATTGAGGCATGACAACCATCGACTGTGCAGAAGTGTTCAAGGCTTTCACAAAGATTCATGTCAATCAACCAGAATGGGTATCCATCAGGTTACATAACTTGGAGCCATGAATAAAGACCAAACAACCGTTATGAAGTACTGTGCCAAGGAAAACGAACACGTAGCAGTGCTCTAATGAATGCCTTTCCTGCTCCATACCAACAGAATGGAAAAATGGAACAGAGGAATTTTAGTCTGGCCTCGATCATATTCGATCCAGGTCTGAGCGGATGTTTCCTGAATTGCAGGGGTGCGGTTGTGGCCAGGCGTGCTTCTTTCCATCTACAGTAACCACAACAGCATCACCACTTCCCCCAATCGTCTTCGTCTGCATCCGCGCCCGCTGTTTGCGGGGCAGAGCCGTATCCTGTAAGTTTTGTTGATGGATCTTCGTCCTCCACATCCCAACCTACCCAATTGTCTGCACTAGTTGAATGGCCCGTCGCACGTTGGGAATTCGCGTTCCCAAAGGCATAATGGTGCCCTGTATCGTTCCTACTGGGATTCGATCGTTCGCCCCAGCCTGAACTTGGCACTCTGGCCTCATGATTATTCTGTACATCTGAAGATTGATATGACCCAAAGTCATCATATGAAATCTGTTCATACTTGCTCCTTGTCTCAAAACCAGACATGTCTGAAACCTGACTGACAGTTGAGCGGTAGAAAGTTTGAAGATTGCTCCAAGCCTTCGAACTCACTTCCTTCGATCTCGCAGCCATTGCATGTGCAGATGTGGAGATCTTTTCTCCTGCCTCTCCTTCACGGAACTCTGACGCAAACTGCTGGGTCTTTTGGCCCACTGCTTTTGCAACACCGGCTGCAACCAATGAAAGGCTCTGAAAACCTTTGCTAAGTGCTCCTGAGACATCTTTTAAAACATCGTCCTGACCCCCACGTGCTGGTTGTATAGGGCCAGAGCCAAATCCCACATACTTCCCACCTTGGGAAGGTGGCATCCCTTCTGGCCTGGAAGAATTTTCTGCAAGTTTCTTTGCAAAGAACTGGTCTTTCTGGGCCATTGAAGCTTGCAACTCTACATTGGAAAATCCTTGTTGCGTGGATTGGGACTGACTGGGCGCATCACCCCAGCTATCCCAGCTGTCTTGATAGATCTTTCCAGCATTGGTCGCACTTGCACCAAGTTTATCTCCACTTGACACCTTGGGAACGGACTTTGCGACTTCAGCTGGCGATGGGTCTGCAAACGGCTTCCCTGATGCGATGGCCTTGATTTTGTTTCGGTACACCTGCAGGACGGGATCATCTCGTCAATTCTAGAACTCTAGTTGTATCTACTTCTACCAAGGCCTTAGTTCAGTGTTACACGCACCTCTGCAGCTTTTGACGAGTACTTTGTAGTGATTTCAGTTTCTTTGGCAATCCCGTACTTTGCAAAGAAATCATTCATTTTCTTGTTCCCGCCCACTTCCATGATCTTCAGCTGTTCATTCGACCAGGCGTCCATGTTTACCGACCTGTGTTGTATGCAAATGCGACGATCGTCAGCTTCTTGCAGTTCCACACCCTGGATTCTGGTCACCTTCTTCTTCCAAGCCACCCAAAAAGCGAGCAGGACCAGCCTCTCACTCGTCTTCTCGACATCGTGACTTTGCTATTGGATGCTTTGGCTCATTCTTTCGTTTTGATCGTCTGAAACTACGCGATGGATGCGTTGGTCATGCTACGTAGGTCCTTTTGGTTTCATCACCAACGAAACCATTTTCCTCGATATCTCCGTCCTCGACGGTTCGATCTATGTTTTCGTGCTTGCGTTTCGCTTTCCCAGCTTGTTTTCCTTGGTTGCATTCGTCCGGCAGTGATTCGTTCACGTCGTGCATCCATCGCAGGCGCGTACGTTCGCGTGTAGAACGTACCTCACGAAGCTCAGGTGGACGCCCAACCCACGGTGTTTTCCGCTGCATTCGAGGCACATGAAGCACCCGTAGGAGACCGACGCCCACTGTGGGTTCTTCTGCTTGCAGTCGCAGCACATGCGGTTGTCCGCATGCGTTTGCAACGCACGCAAGCGTTGCGTAGCTTGGGAAGACGCCATGTGGTCCTCTTCCACGTCCCACACGAACCAAACCAAGGTACGAGAGACACAGGTGCACCTGGGCCACAGGACCCCAAACCGACCAACGGTGTCGATGCACCATCCACCCTCTCAAACACCCTCGGTCCATCTCTCACACCCTCTCCAACACGCTCCGTCGCCGTCTCGTAGGTCTCGATCACTCCCTCTCCCTCTCACTCTCACTCACACATGCATTCTCGGTCCGTCTCCGGGTCGCGCACACTCCCACATGCACGCACGTACGACGCAAAAACACGGAGGCAAAGAGAGACACACTCGCACGCACGTTTTGTTCTCTCTCTTTCGCTCCTCGTGCTCTCCTCCATCTCGCTCTCTCCTCCTCACACACGACTTCTCTACGCTCTCTTGTCTCTCTTTCCTACCTCCTGCTCTTTCTCGAATCGCAAATCCCCTCTCGCTCAACGTGGTGCTATTCCGTCTCGTCGCCGCTCCCTCCTCGCCTTTCGCTTTCACATGGAAGCACGGTCTTGGATGCGCTTCTTGCTTCCGTCTCCAAGGTTGTCCGTCTACAAACTTACCTCTCTTTCACATGTGCCCTCTTCTCTCCCGTTGTCGTTGTCTCTCCATCTCAACCTCACGCAAGTCGTCGTTTTCAAGGTCCCTCTCCATCGGAGGCAACGTCCCTCCCGTTCTTGAGCTGTCAAATTCACGTCCATGCGGTTCGGTACGCATCGACCCCCTTTTCTTGACTTGTGTCAAACCGATCTTCGGGGCGCCGTCTAGACAAAGACGTGGTACGAGGATGGTGAAAATGCGGTGCTCCTTCCGAAAGACAAAGTCAATTGGAATATCATTCAAGCATACCACCAATATCGCAAGCTGCAGTTTCTTGCGAGGGCGTGCATTTCGTCGAGGTTCCTTTCAAATGGAGCGCTCCATCCAATGGGGGATCGATGTTTATTTTTCAAGAACAACACATGCAAGTGCAAAGCCACACGGCTCTTTGGCTACGTTTGCATCCGCGTGCTTGATCATCAAGGCCAAGTAGAGTTTTGAAACGCGTTCCTACCCCATCGGAAGAAAGAGAATTCTTGCCTCCAACGATGAAGTGCATGAACGAGTGTTGCACTTCCTTCTTCCTGGATTAAGATGCAATCGTACATCCATGATGGTCTCCTGGTTCTCTCGCGGAGGTCTTGCCTGCTACATCGAGATGCAGTTGGAGCTCAACCCCCGGGAACAAACCAACGTTCCATCAACAACCTACGCGGAACGCAAGGCGTTCTTCTACGATGCACCATCGAAACCGTTCGTTGTGCACTTGTGTCCATTGCTTCCCAACCGTGGGACGGTGAAACGAAGGCTTTCCTCATCCTTGCAAGCACGTGGCCACATCCCATTTGCTTCTTTCCTTGGCCATTGCATTACCTCTGGCACTTGTTCGGTTTGGCAGTGTTGGTCGTGTGGCTTGGGACCACGAGCACGAATTGCAAACGAGGAACACAAGACAACGAAGCCACACGTGGAGTGTTTCGCAGGCGCGTGCGCATTCGCGTGCATCCGAACGCGCCACCAAGCGCCACGAACGCCGCCATGGCCACGTGGTGGACGTGGATCCTCCTGTTCTGCGCGGGTCGTGCACGTGGTGCGTCGGAATTCGTGGATCGAAACGCACCACGTGCATGGAAAGCACGGTTGAACCCACAAGACGCACCTCCCGTGCTGTTCCAACCGAGCGCAAATTACTACGCGGAGCTCAACATCACGCTGCCGTATGGAAACATCACCGAATCTTTGGCTGCGTACGTGGCAGAAAATGGAAACTTACGGATGGATTTCAATGGTGGGATCAATTCCTTCAGTTACACCGATGGTACCTCCTCCGAAATCGAACCCACCACGTTGAATTTGGACGGAACAAACAAAACAATGCAGGTACAAGAAACCTGCTTCGTGTATCCGAACCATCCGCTTCCCACGGCAAAGACACCTATCTTTCCAGACGTGTCGTTCTACGTTCTGAAAGAACAAACGGAACGAGTGAGAGGGATCGATTGCTGGGTCTGGGAACATGTCCAGAAAGAATACACACACGATATGCTGGGAACCTACCGGTGGTACCAGAGCATTGAAGACGGAAATCCCGTGAGATTTTACATGATGGGAAGGAACATACTCACCTTTGAGTCGCACTACGACGAGTACATCATCGACTACTTCAAGTACAAACCCCTGGATAGCTTTCCAAAACACATTTTCGATCCTCCCAAACACATGGATTGTTTGGAGCCACCGCCGCAGATGGGTATGAAATTCAAGACGGCTTTGCTGGACTTACATATGTTTCATCCCGAAGCTCACTTGGAAATGAAGAAAGAAAAGTTCGATGAGCACTGCGCCAATCATGGCAAAATATACGAGGAGCCAAGCGAGTACGCCAAACGAGCCGTGAATTTCCATCACAGCCTCCGCCTCATCAACACTTCCAATCGCAAGGGGCTTTCGTATACCCTAGAGCTTAATCACATGGCAGACTGGACCCCCGAAGAACGCGCGATGCTGCTGGGTAGAAAGAGAGCACCTCGTCCAGGGCCAACTAGTCGAGCTGAAGGGACCTACCTACCAAGAAACACAGTGCTTCCATACAATGTAGACTGGAGGAACCATAGCGCAGTTACCTCTGTTAAAGACCAAGGGACGTGCGGGAGCTGCTGGTCTTTTGGCGCTGCTGGTGCAATGGAAAGCCACTACTACCTCAAGACCGGACATCTCATCGATCTCTCTGAACAAAGCCTGATGGACTGCTCATGGAACGATGGAAACCTAGGTTGCGATGGAGGGTACGACTACGCTGCATACAACTGGGTGATTGACCATGGTATTCCAGCAGAGGGTGCATATGGAGGTTACTTGAACCAAGATGGTGTGTGCCACTTTGCGATTGAAGGTTCAAATGTCCCCACCGCTGCCTTCATCACCTCTTACCTGAACATAACATCTGGAGACATGCACTCCCTGAATGATGCCTTGGCGTTTGAGGGGCCTCTATCGGTTTCCCTGAACACCCCAGACTCTCTGTACTTCTACTCGCATGGATTGTACTATAACTCGGATTGTTTGAGTGGCGAAGACGACTTGGATCACACCGTGCTTGCTGTTGGGTACATTACGGTGGGTGAAGAGAGGTACACGATCATAAAGAACAGTTGGAGCACAAACTGGGGAGAGGACGGTTATGTTTACATTTCGCAGAAAGATAATATCTGCGGTATTGCGACAGAGGCTGTTCTCGTGCAGATAGACTGGAGCCAATCCAAAGAAAACGGGCAGGACGCAATTGTGCAGCACTGACCCCAATGTACATTGGTCTTGAAATACACACAAACTTGTACACTCTAGTACCACAAATGAAACACACCATGCCTATAGACACCTCTGTACCAGGCGTGCGTGCTATTCCTCAAACAACTTAGTCGACAACCTAGGCAAAACCATCGCGGCATTCCCTCGTTGCACTCACCGAACTTCAATGAAGTCCTGCCATACGAAACTTTATTTTAATTGATTTAATTGCCTCATGATCAGCTCATAGCTGGTGATGGTGACTGCGGCTGCAGGTGTGGTGCGCAGCAGATTGGTCCCACAGCCCCTGTAAAAGCCCATTACCCCATTGTCCTTCAGCACGTCTTTGCAGCATTTGGCGATTCCTTTGAATGGTCCTGCCCCAGAGACGTGCATTCTTGAGCGCACCACTTCATGCGGATAAGTGGCAGAGGAGGCGACCACTTTGGAAAAGGCAGAAGCTCCGATAAGCTCGTCAAGGTGCAATTCATTGGTGGATATGTTCCTCCGTGCAGCTAATCGTGTTTTGAGATCTTCATAGAGTGGGAACTGGACCACTACGTGCAGGACTCCTGCCAGTGCCGGTGCCAATCCACTGTACAATCCTTTGAACCCTTCTTCCACACGTATTCTACTCAATGCTTCCAGGGTTCCATTGTACGGCTTCCTTACCCAGTTGTGTTTTTCGGCCAACTCTCCCATGTACTGCGTTTGCAACCTAGTTTTCACCACCCAGAGTGGATTGGTGACGACAACAGTCGCACTACCAGCGGTAGCTGCAGACAAGACGTTCACCAGTATGTCTTCCCAACCACGAGTCCTTGGTGTGGTCCACAAGTGTCGATCTGTGGCCAAGTTCTGTCGCATGGCGTTGTAGACGGTGAAATAGACCGCCCAGTTGGGCAGGAGCGCCATGAGTGTGGGCGAAAGTCCACGGTAGAGTCCACGCACGCCTTCTTCTGCGAAAGTTCGACGCAAGGTGAACTTGATCCCACGTTCTTCTGCCTTTTGGGAAGCGTGCACTTGCATCTTGGTTTTGATGACGTCCAAAGGACAGACGAAGGTCGCGGACACTGCACCTGCACCTGCACCAGCAATCCCATGGGCCACTTCTGCTTTCGACACCGCATCGCTCATCCACTTCAATCGCGTCCGACGTGCATTGGAAGTGGTTCCATCCGCCATGCCGTCCTCGGCGTTGTGTTGGACAGGATCGGTGGATCGACGATCCATTCTCTCCCAAACGTGGTGGGTCCACCCTGTTTCATGGATGGGAAGAAGAAGGGTGCAGAAGCAACACACACCAAGGATGGTGACAGAATAGAGACACAAGTGCATGCTGGAGGGGACAACATGGAAGGGTCTGCGTCTCCACACCATCCAAGGAGCCAAGACAAACGGAGGTTCAGGATGGGATGGGATGGGATAGGATGATGAGAGTGGATGAACCAATCCACTTGTGAAGCAGATGGTGTGCCACGGCTCCTGAAAGACGATGCAGGAGGTCATGGGATGTTCCCGACCTATCCATAAAACTGTCCAAATGCCAAAATTCCAAACAGCCCATCCATGCCAAACCGTACAATGCCCAACGCACGGTGCAAGGTGATGGCAACCCAAGCGCGGGGCGGAACACAACCCACAAGGATTCGAAGATGACAACGCCCATTCCCCTGTGTCGTGTGCAATGAAAAAACACGACCACAAACCAATTCACTGCTCGACCGAACAAGAAAGCATGTGGTATCGACAGCAAACCTTGCCAGTGATAGGTGCAAGCACGCTCAGAAGCACACAACCTGTTGTGCACGGTGACTCGCCTAGCAAGATCGAATACTCCTTCGGTGTGCCAGGTAGAAATGTTGCGGTGCGAATGCAATTATATTTTATTCTTTGAACCAAGTGCGGATACGTTGGAGGAGAAGGTCATTCACAGAAGGCACAAGCAATGCACGTCGATGCATGTACATGACTTCAAACATTTGCAAGAGCCAACTCCTCACCTCACCTGAGCAAGGGAAGAAAAGCAGAAAAGCCATTGCGGATTCACAAACTTTAGTGCTATGTACTCTACCCACATGTTTGAACATTTGGAATGTGTTGTTCAAGTGCAGTACGCTTCTTCCAGGCACTTCACATTGCGTAGCGTAACCAAAACCTTCTACACAATAGTGGCTGCTGGAAAACGCGATCATGCTCTTTATTCTATGTGCCCATCTTTGCAAACAAACGAGTGATAAACTCGTTGTCCTTGTCTTGTTGAAGAAGAGCTTCAGCTTCGCTCTTGAAATTGTACTGCGAGAAAATCTCAGCTCTCTGGCGTGGATCGGGAACACACTGAATCAACCCCTCAAGCACCTGCCGTGGTGCACCACCATTGCCAGAATTCGCAGCAAGGTTGACCAGGTAGTCGTGGGGTAATGGAATGCGCTTGTTTCTTGCAAGGACCAGAAGCTGTTCCCAATTCTTTGTCTCTGCAAAAGAAGCTGCCTTTATGGTCAAAAAAGCTCGCTCGGTCAACCGAAAATCGCTCTTCAATCTCAGTGCTGCTTTCTCGTGCCCCACTATGAAAAGTTGTGATATAGTCATCGAAAGGCTGAGGCCTTTGAGTGTGACACCACTTAGGGAGTTTTCCAAGTCCAATTGCTGTCGGAGTAGCTTTGCTGCTTCCTCTGCAGTTTTCGATTCAACAAGGCAACTCTTGTTCTGAGTAAACGCCTTGGCAGCTCTTTCCATTAACTGGGGTGTTGCAGGCAGGGGACTCCTTGGCAATGTTTGACCAGAATTTCTGGACAAAGCCTGTTCAACACAGGCATCTGCAATGCCTTCTGGCTTGTTCATGTACAAATAGGTAGTTTCAAGAAGATCTGGCTCATTTGTGCGGCAGTGAGAAATAAACAGGTCCCGTGCATGTGGGTGGTCTACTACCACTTTCAGAAAGTCCTTCAGTTGCCAATTTTTAAGCATATGGAAGAGGCAAAGGTAAATAAGGTCCTCGTCGCCACTATCGATGGACTTCTCCAATGCGCGCACGTCTTCGCCAAGCTTCAGGTACAGCGGAACATACTGCGAAGGTGACGATTCGATCTCCAGAATTCTAGTTGCAAGTTTAGGACGGCCCGATGTATGTGCATACTGGGCGATGTGGGCTATTGGAATACCTACGCAGCTTTTTAGTTTTGGGAACAAGGCCTCGTAGAGGACATCATCAGATAGGCCATTGCTGATTTCAGACCTGATTTTCGAAAGGGCCCAATCTAGGACAACATCTTGCGCCCCTGAACCAATCATCTGTGCTATTCTCAAAGCAAGAAGATGCTGCCTAGATTTTGCCAGCCAAGTAAGGATCCTGGGCATACCCAGTTGTACAAGCTGAGGATAAGTGATCAAAAATCCAATATCTGCCGCGCGGATAGCATTTAGTACCCGCAATGACTGACATGCATCCTTCAGGGTGTCTGGGTCCAAAGACTTGGACTTGTAGTAGGCAAGTCCGTATGCTGCAGCTTGTAGAAGGGCTTGCTGCTCTGTTGGCTCCCATTCGCTTAGGCCTGCTTCAATGCAATGTTTAATGGCCATTGGCAGATTTTCTTCTCCAATTTCTCGCATATTTTCGTCTGCTTTGATGGATTTTTCATCAAAGTATCTCCTTGCATCGTATAGAAGGGCACCTGGTGCCACGCTCCCAATCTGAAAGATGCTCTGGGATGCAGTTGGGACCCTTCCAATAAATTCAACCTTTGAAGATGAAAATAACCTTGCACCATCAATTTCTTGCTTCAAAAACACCAGGTCTTCGTAGGGATAGCGGATCGAGTCACCGTAAGGTCCAATTAGCAAGAGTGAGTCCATACAGTCCAGCAAGACCGCATCAAGACCGCACCATGCCATCTGTCTTGGACTCCTGGTCACGCCGGTTTCAAAAGCAGAAAGGTGCTTCGTTAAGTCTGTTGACAGGACTCGTATCCATCCTTCAGTGTCTAGAATTGCAAGGAGTTGTCCATTGGGAGAGAGAGACATGCTTTCAATGGGATTTGGCAGATTGAGGAGTTGGTCCTCTGCCCCATACTCATCGATGACAACCACTGAATTCCCTACAGCAACCATTAGTTCGACTCGCATAGCATATCCGTCGGTGGTTTCAAGGAGTTGTACGCAAGCAAGTGGCTGCAGGAATTCTGTGTGCGGTAGAACTTTCGCCATGGGGTCGGCGACATCTTTGACCAACACAAAGCGGTCTTTGGATGTGCGTGCTACCAGAGCATTTTTACCGCCATAGACTTGCACTATCTTTTGTTCTTTGGCCACAGAACCCAAGAAGAACCCCCCGTCTGTTATGATTTCCCCCGCAAGATTGTATCTTTGCACGTAACCATGATCCAGTACACACAGAAGCTCCAGCCCGGTGGTCCAGAAGAGTCCAGCCATTCCTTCCATTTTGGAGATGTTGATGATGCATCGTTTTTCACCAGATGAAGAGAAGATGTGCACAGCCGATAGAGGCAGGGTTCCCGCACCCAGCAGCATGGGTTTTTCCACGTCTCGAAACAGTGCGAGTGGTCCACCATGGCTTGCACACACCAGTTTGTAGTTGTCGAATTCGACGTAGGACCATTCGGCGTCGTACACGAGGTGCTTTCGAAAGAACACTTTACCGTCGTCTCCCAGTTGGTCCCATTCGCCTAGAACGTGTTCGTTTCACCATACGTTGACGTACAAATCGCATCCATTCGCATGGGCATCCCATCGTCAGCTCCGTCGGTGTGCACAACCGGTGCAAGCAGCAGGTCTTCTGGTGTTTCGTTTCTTTCTGTTCGTTCCTCCAACCTTCCGTATGCACGTCGGTGCATCTCCCTGTCCTCTTTCACGTGTCGACTTGCGCTTGTGTCGCACCTGCAGGATGAAAACGCGGTCGCGTCATCGCGTCTTGTTGGTCGAGACGCGATGCAGATACACCCCCAATGGCCATCGAAATCGGCAGATACACCCACGAAAGAGGGAGAACCTGGGCATGGATCCACGAGCAGTTGCACCCTTCGAAGACAACCAGCAGTGCCGGTGCAGCCACGATCCATGCGGTGTGGTTGTGAAACACGGACAACAAAGCCTGCTGCCTCCCTCAGCATGGTAGAAGTGGTGGATGTGGATTGCTTGTGGGAAGCTTGAGAGGAACGTTGTGCGGTGGAGCATGAGGTGGACACCGTGCTTCCCATTGAGAAAGGTAAAGGGCATAGCACAACTACGGATTGGAGGTCGTAAAAAAGGGGATGCACCAGGAAAAACGTCCGGTTCCAAAGTAGCAACTGGCTGCTGTTGCCCCGAACATCGTTGCAAATTGGAAGAGTGCCTGACCGATGAATTTCACCCACAGTACACGTGCCAGACTTGTACGCATGGCCGACTAGGACCAATGACATGGTGCGGTAGGTTGTGCGGATGCAACGTGGTGAATTTGTGCTTCCTTCTCTTGCATCGGAGGGACCGGTGGAATGTGCAAATCCAACCATTCGACCAGGTGCATTACCATCGTGTACCTATGCCAATGCATTTGGTTGAATACAACGGGCGGGGAAGAAGCATCATGCCCCTGATACACACACGATGAGGGCGTCCATGCTCCCATTCTGGAGCTTCCCATGCACTCGTGTTGTCGTTCCAATATCTACCTTCCTGTTGCAATTCAAGCGATGCACGCATCGAATGGCTCCCATTTTTGCTCCATTTTTGGTTACGTCAAAGCATGGTGCGAAACTTGTGAGCTGTGCGTTATCTTCCTTTTCGACGGAATGTGTATCGAAGGAACATCGATTCTGATGGTTCTCTGACGGACATGGACGTTCAGTCGGCATGTTCGCTGGTTCCCGAGTCGAGGATGTCGTCTCACCATGGTAGTCTCACGCGCCTGAGTGCATGGGCCAGTTTCTTCCTCCGCTTCGAACCAAGCGCTACTTCCAGCACAGGTTCTGCGGAGAGGAGCGCGAGGGCGGGAACCGAGCCCAATTCTGGCTTTTGGTTGGTTCAATTGTGTTCCAACTAGCCGTTGCCCCTGGGCTCCGCGTGCCTCCCACGCCGTCGGATCGCTTCGGCCTTGCTCTGGCCGTCCGATGCTTCCGAAACGCCCCGGGTCAACGTCACCCTTTCTCCAGTGCCCCCCCACGTGCCTCGGTTGTGTACGTTTTCGGGGGGAGGGAAGGGGGGCATTCGAACCGTCCGTACGAAACCGTAGCGTTTCGTGGTTGCGTGTCCATTCGGATCTCCTTTTCTCTGGGGTGAGCCGGAGGCCCCATTCCTCGTCGGTCCACGCCACCCAAACGCGGATCTCCCACCCTCCCTTTGCCGTGTGGCTCCGATCGCGTCCGTTGGTCGGACGGAAAGGGCATCTCGTCCCGCAGAGGATTCGCCCGGGGGGTGGGGGGCATGGCTTCCTTGCTTGACCCAACACACCACACAACTGGGACGTGAATCGACGAAACTGCGACATCCGAAGGGGTGTGTCGCGTGGCGTCGCACCACCATCCGAACGAAACGAACGAAAGGAAGAGAGGTGAAGACGACGTCCTGTTCGAGACGTCCACTCATACGTGGTGTGTCGACGACATGGATGCTGCCACGCCATCCACCATCGTCCAACACTCACCCGTCCACGAGGAAAAGAACCAGCAGGTGAGGTGAAGAAGATGTGCGAAAGGAAAAAAAAAAACGATGGGAATGCCATGGATGGACGTCGAAACCAACCGCAAGACGACGAAGGACGACAAGAAAAAACGCACGAGCAGACGTGCAAACGAAAACGAACGTACAGGAAAGAGGCGAAGAAACAAGGGATGCGAAACGGATGGAACCGAAGCTGACCGTCTTTCCGAAATGTCACGCACGCGTTTCCCCTCGGTGTGCGGGGCTGAACGGGCAACGTCACCGAACGAAACATCCAGGAACACGCGGAACGAGACGTAGAGATGGAAAACGCAACGATCGAGAGCCCAAACGTGGAGGAAGGACCAAGAATGCCACCACAGTCCGCACCCATCCCGTTGCGAAATCCTCCCGGGAACGTGCAAGGTCCTCAAATGATCGGAGGAAGCATGCCCCCGGCGTACCCATTCCAAAGTGCGGTAGGACATGGACCAGGACACTTCACGGATGGAGGAACCTACGAGATGGAGTGTCCGCCACACCTGGTAGGTAGGATCATTGGGCGCGGGGGAGAGACGATCAAACGGATTACACACAGGTTCAGCGTGCGGTGCAACATCAAGCAAGACGTGCCAGATGGTTCCCCACGTATTGTTCAGATCTCTGGGGCGCCCCCAGAGATATTGGAGGCGTGCGGGATGCATATCAAAGAAGTGATGGAAAATGGACCACCAGAGCATCATACCTTTCGCAGCAACCGAGGGGGACAAGCGAGTCCGTACGGTCCGGTCAGCCCGAACCAATGGATGCCTTCCCCGTCTTGGATGCCAGGATACTACACCTATCCTGGAGGATACGGCAGCAGTCCAGTGCTGCAATACTACCCGCCCCCCTACAGCGCGTATTACGATCCGGCATTCATGTACGGCCAGGCTCCCATGTCCCCCTACGGTTTCCAAGGCGGGCACGCATCGACTGCCATTCACGGATCAGGAGCACTAGGTCCAACACCAGGTGTGGGTGACCTACGGCCAGCCTCCAGGCCCTGATTGCGGGCACGCTGGTGGAATCGCAAAAGGAGGCCGTGTATCTGTCATTGTTTGTATCGCTGCAACAAAGTTTCTCCAAAAACAACAACGCAACCAATGCTAGTAGGTGAGAAGCAGAGGGTACCTTTCTTACGCTGAAGAAGGTGTAGATTTGCGCACCAAGGAAATGGTAAAATAATGGTGCATTGTGCTTTTTGTCCTTGCAGCAATCCTTCTGCTAATGAATGTTTTTGGTTGTTTGAAGAAAACCCTCCGGTGTCAGATTGCCATCTCAGTCGATGGCAACTTCCATGCATGCCTCAAAAACGTCCTTCAAGTGTGCGCATTTGACTACAGCGATACCCTCGATCGACACGTCAGAAGTGGACGGAACAATCACTCGCTTGAATCCAAGCTTTTTGGCTTCTGCCACTCTTCTTCCAATTTGAGCCACCCCACGCAGTTCACCCCCAAGTCCTATTTCACCTGCAAAGGCAGTGCTAGGCAGAATGGGTAGCTCAAAATAGCTACTGGCTATGGCAGCTGCAACGGCAAGATCACTGGCAGGTTCAGTAAGCTGTACCCCACCAACAACGTTGACAAACACATCCTGGTCGTATGTCGGAACCCTCGCATGCTTGCTCAAAATTGCCAGTAGCAAGTGCAATCTCCCATGGGGCACACCACTGCTTGTTCTTCTGGGCCCTTGTCCCTGTCCAGCTTGTGAACAGAGTGCTTGCACTTCCATCAGAATAGGCCTGGTTCCTTCAAGATTTATGGTTATTGCGCGGCTCACCCCGTCCGATATTGCAATATTTTGGAGGAACAGCAAGGATGGATTTTCCACTGCAACCAATCCTTTATCCTTCATTTCGAATACCCCAACCTCATCGGCAGGGCCAAACCGGTTCTTGACCCCTCTTAGCAGCCTGTGGGACTGCACTTTGTCGCCCTCTACGTGAAGCACTACGTCTACAATATGCTCAAGCACTCTTGGTCCAGCAATATCTCCAGATTTTGTCACATGACCAACAAGAAATGTCGAAGTACCGGTGTGCTTGGATGTATGAAGCAAAGCAGTTGCACATTCTCTCACTTGTGACACGCTGCCTGCACTCCCCGTTGCCCCTTCCAAGTATAGTGTTTGGATGGAATCCACCACTGCAGCAGACGGTTTCAGCTCCTCCATTGCGCGTAGGACATCATCAAGCTTTGTTGCGCTGAAAATGTAGAGCTTGTCACTTTTGATGTCAAGCCGAGACGCTCGACGTGCAATTTGCTCTGAGCTCTCTTCACCGGAAACATAAAGGACAACACGGTTGGTACTGATTTTGCTATGTGCTTGGATCTCTTCTCCACAATGGTGGTAGTCTGGCGTGACTGGTGCTGTTCCTGCAATCATACCAGCAACTTGGAGCATGAGAGTGCTCTTTCCTACTCCCGGGTCTCCTGCCACAAGCATGAGAGATCCTGGCATGATGCCTCCTCCTAGCACTCGTTCCACCTCTTTCCCCGTGGTTCCTTCCAGCCTAAGCCTGGATGCATGTTCCAATGCAACTCGCGTAGGATCATGGCCATTGTCTATATCTACATGGCTTTGAACAAGTTCAGCGAGCGGCATGGGTGTCATCATTCCTTTGACCCATCCAACAGCCCGTGCCGCTGCTCCACCCCCTTTGGCTTGGTCGTTGGTTTCTGGTTCCAGCCTCAGGGCGTGGAGTGATCCGTATGTTTTACAGGATGGGCATTGTCCCAGCCATTGCGCATGTCCTTCTCCGCACTTTTCACACACATACACTGTTTTGGCTTTTTTGGTACTGTTGTTTTTGAATCTCTTCTGTCCGTTGGGTTGTTGGGTGGCTTGGATCGACACATCGTGTCTTCTTCTACTGGACAAGTGGCTCCACGTGGCGTTTGTTTCTTTGCCTCCTCTCCATGGTTTTCGTGCGATCCATCGGATCCGTTTCCAACATCCATTCCCAACCCACCAGCTTCGCATCTCGCTTTCGTTCCACTTCCACCCCCACCTCCGCCTCGACAGGTACGATGTCTACCTAGTAGCACTTTCGCTTCCTATCCCACCTCGTTGGAGCTCTTTTCCACGTCGCTGGCACGATGGGACGATTCGATCACCCGTGGCATCCACGTCTCGTGTCAGGCACGTCTACCGGATCGTGCCGTTGGTGGGATGGATGTCGTTCGTAGGTTGGGTCCGTGTGTCCAAGTGGAAGAGTAGAGCACGTGTCCCAATGGTGTGTGTGGATGGGTGCAATCGTCTCGTGTTTGGTTCCACCACCACTGCCACCACCACATGGATGGGATGGTGGATGGCAGAGGGACACGTCCACTTGTCCCTGTCCTCTTCCACATCCATTCCATGGCATCCATCCGAGGCACCAAGTGGACCCTCTGCCAAACCCACCGGAAAGGCTCCCCCCTCCACCCCGATCTAGACCAGATGCACCCTTATTCGATACCAGATGCACCCATTCGAAACCAGATGCACTCCATTGGATGCAGATGCACTCCATTCGATACCAGATGCACTCCATTGGATGCAGATGCACTCCATTCTAGACCAGATGCACCTGCATTGGATGCAGATGCACCTGGGAGGGAGCAGGCCCACCGAGTTGGTGTGGCCAGGTTGTGTGGTGTGGTGCGAGTGGGCGGTCATGGCGGACGTGTTGCCGAACGAAGCGAGAGAATCGCTGGTGCGACGAGCATCGGAAGGATTGGCAGCGCTCTCTTTCAGTCGAGAGGATGGAATGAGAAGGTTGGAAGACAACGAGATCCAACAGATCGTACACACCATCGAAAACAGAGCCTACGCCGCCGCTGGTGCTGCGGCTACCACCACCACAGGAGCCAGAGAAAGACAAGAATCCGTCGATCTGTACGTCAAAATGGCGGCGGGAATGGTGCTGACCGCTGCCAAACAAGGAGGAATCGCAGGAACGCAAAAAGCAAGAGAAACAGGACAGAATCCGACGGGAACAAACCAAGGATCGATCATCCGTCCTGGTGTGCTTGATCTGCATTCGGATGACCGGTATTTCGTGGATCGAGAAAGAGCCGAAGAACTGCTCGAGCGAATGCTGCGCGAAGAGAACACCTTTCACACCGTCAGACTCAGCACCAAAGGATTCGGAGAAGCATCCGCCATGGTGGTCGCACAGGCCTTCCAAAACCACATCCAAACGCTGCAACACATTGACATCAGCGACATCATCTCGGGAAGGCATCAACAAGAAGCGCTCAAGGTGCTGGAAATCGTCACGATGGCCCTCGAAGGTGCACCCGTGACAGTGCTCAACCTCAGCGACCAAGCACTCGGCGAAACGGGGGTGCGTGCGTGCGCCACCGCCCTGCAGAATCCCAACATCGAAGAACTCTACCTGGAAAACATCGGATGCTCGCATGATGCGTGCATCGCATTACGAGAACTCCTCGCTGCACCCGAGAAACTCAAGAAGCTGCAACTGCACAACAACATGACTGGAGATGAAGGGGCAATGGAACTGGCCGCCATCATCCGCAGAGCTCCGAACCTCGAGCACCTGAGGATCACCTCCTCCAGAGTAGGGGAGGAAGGAGGGCAAGAAATCGCTCAAGCCCTCATGAGCTCGTGCAAGCTCAAATCTTTGGAACTTCAGGACAACCTCTTGGGTGAAGCCATCGCCCACTTGGCAAGCGCCCTCTTGTCTCATCCAGACCTCGAGGTGCTGAATCTGTCGTACAATTGCATGGAAGATGAAGGAGCAGATGCTCTGGCCACATGTCTCCAATCGGGAAAACATCGACTGAGGGAGTTGCACGTGGCTGGCAACGACATCTCCGAAGACGGGATCCGAAATCTCGCGGTAGCACTTGGAGAAGCACCAGCCTTGCAGGTGCTCAACTTTGCCGAGAATGCTCTCGGAGACAGCGGATCGCTCATTCTTTCTTCCCAGCTTTTTGGAGAAAAGTGCAGGTCTTTGACGCACCTAGATATTTCCAACCAAGACCCACCAATCACCAAGTACGGTGCAATTGCACTCGCGAGATGTGTGGCTTCTAAGGAACACTTCCAGCTCCTAGAAATGAATGGCAACAGCATTCAAGCAGAAGGCGTGGAACTGGCGCGTGAATTACTGGTTCAGGCACTTGGTACCGATACATGCTTGGGGAGCCTTTCAGAAAACGAAGAAAGTGACGCAGAAGAATGGGAAGGGGAAGATGTACAAGATATCTCGGACATCACAGATGCGTTCCTGCAAAATTTTAAGATGTGATCAACGCATCGGTTGCAACCCAAATATCGCACAGCTTGTGAAGAAAACATGGTAGATTCCATGACCGCACATCCATTGATGGCCCTTGAAGCAGCAAGATGTTTGAGTTGATGGCACAAATACGATTTTTACATACCTTCTCTATACACATGTCGCCCATCAATCAGAAGCCCTTTCTTCTGCCCCGTGTACAACAATAGCCCGATGAGTTGGCACTGAATACTTTACTCTAGAAAGCCACTTACCTCGGCCCCATATCTTGGCGTTAATTGTTCCCACGAATCCATCGAACCAATCGGATGCTTTCTGAAATCTTGACATCCTTTTCCTGATCTCTTCAGCAGCTTCAGCCCTGGCACGGTCTTGCGCCTTGGAATAACGTTGAGCCTTCTTTCTCTCCTTTGCAAGCTCAGCGCGTTTTCTTACAAAAGTTTCAGCTGTTCCAAATACATCATTGGCACTCCCCTGACCCGCCATCATCACTCCAACGTTGACGAGATCCACTTTGTTCTGCATGCAGTATTCTAGGGCTGGGAGCTGGTCCTTATCCACCCAGTGGATGCAATCAACGGGGCATGTGTCGATCGCTTCTTGGATTTCGTCTTCCGTATTGACCCATTGTGCAAATACCCTGGCTCTCCCATGGTCCTTCTCCAGCCGGAACGTCGCCGAGGCCGTGTGAACACAGTTTGTGCATCCGATGCACGTTCCCTCGTCCACAAATACTGCTTTTTCTTCATTCCCAGCACTGCACTTGCTCATGGCATGGCCTGGTCCGCACCATTTGCTGAGGGGCTCGCCGGTGTATCCTGCATCTTCATCATGTATGAAAAGTGCCCTTCTCTCATCATAGTCCAATTTTCGAAGAGGGTCCGTCAACGTTTCGTAGGCTTCGTTGAGCATCACACACATATTGTGTCCATCTTCCCCAGCAATGTCAGGGTGGCAACACTTTGCCAATCTTCGGTAGGAGCCTTTGATTTCTTCCAAAGAATCCCCTTCTTCCACACCTAATAGCTCGTAGAAATCAACAAATGCAGGAGCAGCATCTACGTTTGCTGCATGTACTCTGGTTTTATTCCTTGGTCTCGTTATCCATGCCTTGGACCCCGTCCGGGCTTTTGATGGACCGTGCGTACTAGGTCTAGAGGATCTGAGCACTCCTGTCATTTTCGTGGAGGGTAGGACTCACGTGCTCGTTTCCTACCACCGTTGTAAGCTACGCCGTTTTATTTTCACCACCTCGGGTTGAATTGGAGCGTGGTGTGGTTGCTTTTGGGTGTTGGTTGGATTCAAACGAACCTTTCCAAGGACACTTTTCCACCTTTCGACTGCAATGGTACGCTTCTCAAGTCTTCCTTTGACACCGCACGCTTCTTTTCGTCGATTGCGGATGCACGTCTGCGCGTTGGATTCAACCTACGGTACCTTCTCCGACCGAACCGTTTCGCTCTTTCACCTCACGCACTTTTTCCGTTGGGTTCGTGTCCACGGTTTCCGTCTCCACCTCTTCCCTTCGTCTTAAATTCGCACCGCAGCGGTGGTACGCGCACCAGGACGTTCCTTTCTTCACGTGCGACGCAAGCTTGAACTGCGTTCCGCGCCACTGGAGGAGTTGTGCACGTCGGAAATGGCGAAACTAGGTCTGAGACCAAGCTTATCTGTCCGAATCTCATTGGGCGTGTGTGGGTCACGTGGGTGGGGCGTGGAGATCTCCTCCTCATCCCCCCTCTCCTTTTCGAGACACGACACGAAGGGAAAACCAAGAGGGAAACGAAAAACAACACGCATGGGACGTACCATGCAAGGGGGAATCGTGGTTCGATGGTGCAAAAGAAACGCAAGAAGATTCGTGGTTAGATGGGACAAACGGTGCCATCCGCATCCATGGTCCGAAATCGAGCATCATCACGTGGTGGAGAACTGAAAGAACAATCTGAACCAACCGTCGGTGGATCAGACAAGGCGGGTTGGTTTGTGCCACGAAACGCATCCACGATCGATTGGATTGATCTATCCCTCCTTGGTCGGCAAAAGAAAGAAGAGTCAAGAACTACCACCAATGCAAGGAATCCAATCCTGACCGACAAGCAACAACTTGTTTCATCGCACATGCGCATGCATATGTCGGAAACATCATTTCATCCGAAGGAAAAGGCACTTACCATCCCGTCCATTGCTTGTAAGAAGGGCAGCCACTCCACATCAAAGGTTGTGCCAATTCCTCAACAACGTCTGGTTACCGAAGTCACGGACTTGAGAATATGTCTTGTCTTGGCAAATCCAAGAATGCAACGTGCATACACTTCGTGGATCAATGCTCCTTGCTTGTCGTTGTTGCAAGTGTGCTCCTTGTGGATTTTACCTTGGATGAAAATCGTGCTCGAAGCGAAATCAAGCTAACTTTGTCGCACGCATGAGCTTGAACTTGATTCGAACAAATCCTACACATTTGGTGTAGGCACGACAGTAAAGGAACTACGCAATATTTCCTTGACCTCTATAAGACGAAAAAAAGGCACCCCGCCTTCAACTTCTAGCCTCAGTTATGTATAGAATTGCAATCATGATCGTCACACGTTTAGTCGCACTTCTTCTCCAATCGCATACCCTTGCAAAAAAGTTCACACGTTTTTAACATTCTTGTACGCAATGCCTTTCTTCCACACCTCCCGAAATAGACGTTGACCGCACGTTGAAAACAACTTGAGAATAATGTTGGTTTTATTTTCATCCAAACCGAAAATCGGCGATGGACACGTAGCAAACCACACAAATGGCACCTAGTGAGTAGGAAAGGATATGTTGATCCTTTTGCTGATGGTAGCGAAACGACGAAAGACCATGATCCAGTTCCGGACTGTGAGTTTAGGGAGAGTTAGGCATCGATCTTGATGCATAAAACGTTTGACATTCCATTTATGATCCACTCTTACCGCCACAAACCCGACAGAATCCCGCTTCTTGCAAAATTAAACGCAGATGCAGTGGGGTAGGTAGTGATCTCTGCCTTCGTGTTCCTGCTACAACAAACATGAAAACAAGGGACATGCAAGAAGGCAGTTCCATCAAGGAATGCCACTAGTATAGCAACGTATCTGCAGGTATTGCTCGAAACCAAAGGAAGGTACATCGAATCTGTTTCCAAGATTAAGTACAATTGCTGGTAAAAATGAGTTCGACTGACCCTTTGTGTGGCAATAAGCTAGCATAGACGTCGACTAAGGGCATTGGCAAGTACTAGCTGATGGTACTTCCAGCAAAGCTCAATGCACAAACATGCCTGGAGTGAACAAAAGTGGTGCCATCTGAAGATAAAATCTACTGCTCTTATTTTTGAGAAGTTATCTGGCCTCTTATAGCCAATTTGTGGCTTTCCCTGCGCTCCTTCTCTGCTTCCGCCATTTCTTCAGCAACATGCTCAAGCTGCCGGGATTCAAGAAGCTCGCGAGCACGCTGAGTGGCTGCTAGCTCGTCCAGTATTGACGAGCGGTTCACCTCACAAACAAAAATCTCAATCTCGAAATCTGTTGTAAGCATGGATAAAGTCCTATCTTCTTCCACCAACTGGTACAAGGGCGATCCTGAATCTTTCAACTGCAATTGCTGCTCAGGTTGGGGAACCTTAAAAAGACGTTCGCACATCATTTTCAGTTTTGCGACCGTTGTCGTCCCTGGCAGTTTCTTTTTCACTTTATCACATACAGAGCGTGAACATTCGCAGTAGATCGTGGTTTGATAGAGAGATTGCTTCAATGACTCATTCCTTAGTGTTGCGGCAGTGTTGGATTGGTGCTCCAGCTTGTGAATGGCTTTCAATTCTTCAAATCGTGGGTGGTCTTTCAGCAGCGTGTCATAGGATACTGACGATTGCTTTTCCAAAAGCATTCGCAGGTACTTTATTTCCGAGTCTTTCCTTTCTCTTTCAGAAACGCAGCTCCCATTGAGCACTTTAAGCTTTGAAATCCTTGAAATCATTTCGTACCTGTTGTCCTCCGTTGAAATTGAATTTTTTGTTATGCGAAGCTCCTCGAGTTGAGGAAACATGTTGAGCTCATCAATCACCTTCCACTCTGTAATCCCATTGCCTGCTAGCATCAAACTTTTGAGCACCGTAAACCCACCAGCGTATCTAACCTCTGAGAAGTGGTTGCCGCTGACTTGCAAAGCCTCTAAGTTAGGCAGGCATTTCAACCAATCCAGTTTCGACCAGTCATCAATCATGTTATCATCCAAGTTAAGTGTTCTGAGATTACCAAATACATGATCAATTTCCGGAAGGAACTCAACATCTTGAAGTTCATTTTCGCACAGATGCAGTTCTTGCAGGTTCGGCATGCAGTGCGCAGCTTCGTAGACTGTGTTCCATTCCATCTCACACTTGTTGAGGACTAGCACACGCAGGTTCTGAAAATGTTCTGTTGAAAGACAGGCACAGTTTTGGGGCAACATGTTGTTGCTGAGGTCCAACAATGTCAATTGTTTCAATTCGTTGGCTAATTGGTCTATGGTTTCCCAGTCGTTGATGAGATTGGACGAGAGGTCCAATTCTTTGACGTTTGGCACTGACTCGGCCACCAGCCTGTCTTGGTCGACGGAGCTCACCCTTTTCCCGTGGAGATACACGCGTTGCAGTTCCGCGGTGTTGGACTGCAATTGTTTCACTTGATTTTCGCCGACGAGTTGGACGTGCACTTTTTTCTCCGAGACGGTGTGCACGTACATTTCGTGTGTTTGTTCAGTTTCCATTTCCACGTATTTGTTCCGTATGGCTTGCAAGAGGGTGACGCCGAAATCCAGCACGTCTGGTCGTAGGAAGGACCCATATTTTCCTGGTTTTCTGCATCGGAAGTAGGTGTGTCCATGATAGGTTCCGTTGTGTTTACCACGTCCTGGTCGATCCCATTCCACACCAGCCCAGATGCCATGCTTTCCATCCACGGTTCCGATGTACAGTACGGTTCCACGATCGACTTGTTCATTCCTTCGCAATTCCACTCTTCTTCCCAAGCAGGTGTCCCATTCTTCCACGTGTGGTGGATGCATGGCCATTCGTGTTGGTGGTCCACTGTCGTGACCCTCGTCTCGTGATGGAGACCACCCTCGTTTCGTCCAGGAACGTGACACGTCTCGAGGATGGTGCCAAGGTATCGATCCATCACCCTTCCTGCATATCGATGGACATCGGATCTCAACCATTCCACCCTTCCCATCCTCATCGACCCATGGACAGGTCCCTTCGAAACCCCACCTGAGGCACGCCATCCATCCGATGGGAGTTTCTTCTGGACACATGGATACATGAGACGCAAAGGAAGGTGTCCACGCGCGTGGACCGACCACAGGACCGACCGTCGATGTGCCATACCACCAACAGACGCATGCGAGGACGACGCGTGTTGATGCATGCCCGCGTGCGTCGAGGAGAAAGCGAAGAAGTAGACGAACGAACGACGGTCCTACGATCCTCTATGACTTCTCCATTCGGACCGTCCGTCTGGCCCAAAACGAGACAACAGCCGAAGCAAGCAATGGCACCGGCACAAGAAAAATCGCCGTCCACCCCATCCTCTCCTTTGATTCCAACTGCTGCAAGACGAACATTCGAAAAAGAATCACGGAAGAGGCGGTGGCAGCCAGACGTGTAGAATAGGCATGCAGGATACAATGCAATGGCACGGAGTTCGCAACGGCGCCAAGAAAAGGATGGCATTCGACTTGGCTGAAATGGCCCTGGACATGACCACAATAGAACAGTGACCCTTGTCCAGTTATTCGCTAATTCAGCACGGAACCGTAGAATCCGCATCTGGCACATGCACCCCTCCAAGGAGCAAGCGCACCAAGCGAAGGGCCCCAGAAATGAATCAAGGGAGAGAGACGAAACCAACACACAGGAAACCCAGACCAGGTGAACTGTTGTGTGGAAAAAGAGTAAAACAGGACGGGGGTGCTTCCGATCGAACTGCCAAAGACACAGGACAGACCTGAAGAGATTATGCCACATAATTCTCGAAGCCTCGCGCGACGGGGACCTGAGTTGTTCACGATCTTTCTGAGGAGACAATTGAGACGCACCGTTTCCAATTTGCAATGGAACTGTTAGTGTGCCCCGGCATTGCCGTTGTGCTGCCTGCCCCATCTCTCCCTCTCGCAAAACGGTGCATGCATATGCATCTCCCAGCTTGAGCGTGCCCATCCCAATCTGCACCCCACCGTTCCTGACACGGCGAGTGGCAGCAAGGTCCTGCTGCTGTGTTCTTCGTGCCAAACTGCCTGAGACCTAACGGTAGATTAGAGCATGAGAAACATTTTCTTTCGGTTGAGACTACCCTTGGAGCAGGGTAAGATTGGAGGTGCAGGGCGAACGAGCTGGCGTTGCCCCGCTGGCCAGAAATAATGCCGTGGAGTCGACCATGATTGGCCTCTCCTACATCGCCGTGGGATCCGCACGAAGTGCAAGGCGGCCCACGTACGCGTATGGCCTCGCCTCCTTGATCGCGAGCACCACCGGCCAGGTAAGTACCTGTGCGTACGTTCCCGTTGTCTTTATATGGTGGTTCCTTGGTTCGTCTCTCTCTGGATCGATGGTGGGGACTTTGGGTGGGTTTGGGTCTCACCTCGATTGGGTTTCCCATCGGTTGGGTTGGATGTCTTCCCTTGGACGAGGATGGCATGGAGAGGGGATCTCTCGTTGGTGGTTGGATCGGGTCCAGGACATCGATGACCATGGTGCTTTCCATCGGTACATCCACCTGCATGGAAAACCAGGTCTGGATTTGTGGAAAAGGGACGAACCATGCACCCATGGGTCTCGTAGGACCCCCCCCACCACCACGTCCATCTCCTTGGGTGGTGGAACGGTCGGACACCATGGGATGTGGACGTGTTGGTGTGTGGTGGATGGATGGATACAAGACATGTCTACGCCACAAACGGAAAGATTGGAACGAATGGATGAGAAGATGCGCGTACGGCAGATGGAACCAACAAGGAGAAGAAACGAACGACATGGGACCGTCCATCCCCGACCAGCATCCATACCCAGAGACAACGGCATGGCCAACGATCCATTCCACGTGGGAATCCAACCACAACCATGCAGAAGACATGCAAGGAACGAAAGAGAGAAAGATACACGTAGGATACGAAAAAGTCGTGTGCACGCGGTCCAACCCTACACGCACCAAGACGTCGTGGAAGAAACCTCCACCCAAGATAGCACTAGGACGAGGATTCGCAGCCACCACCACAAACCACGCCACCTCGTCCCAGACCCAAAGCGCACCTGACATGGAACACGGACCAGGAACGACGGAAAACGCACGAGAAAAAGCGAAGAAACAAGCGGAAAAGCTGAAGAAAGGAATGTACAAACTCACCTTCGTCACCGGCGTGAGAAGGGGTGCAGGCACCAAAGCCAGAGCCAGGGTGGTGCTGTGTGGAGAAACCGGCAAATCCGAATCCTTCCTCTTGGGTGGAAGAGACGATGACGCAGGTGGATTCATCACTGGATCCAGAAGGGTCTATTACGTCAACACCAGCAACAATCTGGGTGAAATCTATCGAGTCGATGTGGAACTGGCCGATTACAGCATTGCCGAAGTTGGCTGTAGATGGTTCCTGGATCAGGTAAGGAAAAACGGCGATGGCGATGCGATTGACGAAAAAAATGGATGGATCGGAGAAATCGTTGTGCGATGGGTTTCGTAGCTGGTTCAGACCATGCGGAGGTGCCCGGCCTTCCTTCTGGATGCATCTGCCACGTGCACAGAACGTCCCATCGAATGGTGGCCCTGCCGCTTTGGACTCGTATGCTTGTGTAGGACAAAGAACGTACTTTCTGAAATGTCTCGACGGAACGGTCCCGACGCGGTACAAAGTCGAGTGATGGAAACTGCCTGCATGCTCTCTATTGCAAGTGCCCTGGGACAACAGCTGACCGCACCTCCCGTCTTTGCCTATGGATGTGCAGGTGGAAGTCTATCACGAATTGAATGGTCAAGAATGGATCTTTCCTTGCCGTGCCTGGCTGGGAGAATTGGGTCCACCTCAGAGAAGCCTCTCCCCATGCCTCGCACCCCATCTGAGGGAACTGCCCAAACCTGACAAGCCGCTTCAGATCGTGACTGCGGCCCAAGCGTACCCTCATCCTGACAAGGTGCAAGCTGGATTTCGAGCGAATGTGAAACGGCAAAGTGGACATGCAGGAGAGGACGCATACTTTGTGTTCACCAAGAGGGAAGACTGCAAAACCCATGCGATGGGCGTAGCTGATGGGGTTTATATGTGGCGGGAGAGTGGGATCGATGCAGGAGAGTTTTCAAGGGCGCTTGTCATGAGTGCGTACGATGCAGTCAGCGACGGAACGACGGACGTTCTTCGCATCTTCAAAAGTGCGGCGGAGAGGGTGAAATCCAGAAGCATGAAAGGGAGCAGCACTTTCATTGTTATTACCATCGATCCGGAAGAGGGAAGGTTATCCAGCGCCAACCTTGGAGATTCCGGGTTTCTGCTGTTGGGGAACAATCCCAACACCAAAGCCATTGAAGTGAAGTTCAAAAGCCCACAGCAGGAGCACGAGTTTGGATTCCCGTACCAGCTAGGCCACCAGGAGAACTCGGACACGCCTGATGATGCCCAGCTGGCCGCAGTGCCCGTCACTGCCGGCGATATTCTAGTCGTTGGTTCTGATGGACTCTTTGACAATCTCCCAGACAATGACCTCATCGAAGTGCTCCAGGAGGTCCAAGCTAAGCATCCCAACCGTAGCCAAGCCATGGCCTCAGCTCTTGCACAGGCTATCGCTGCTGCTGCATTTCATAGCTCCATGAACAAGAGCAAGGCCACCCCCTATTCAAGAGCGGCAACCGAAGCCTTTGACATGGTGTACAGTGGCGGAAAGCGGGACGATATTACCGTGATTGTTGCTCTGCTGAACTAGGAAAGATTGCAAAGGGTGACAGTGTCATTCCCAGCAGCTTTAGTGAATAAACTCTGTGAAGAGAAGGCAGCGTGCAATACTACTGCCCAGAGTAGACGTCGGTGACCAGGAGCCGTGCTGTAAATAAGCACCACGAAGCTGTAGGACCTGCAAATAGTTCAATCGCGAGGCCCAATCTCTGTCTGGCTTCCAGAATGTTCAGCAGTACGTACATAATTGAGCCAGTCGTTCCCCAATGTTTTTTTAAATCCAGTGTACCGCCACCAATCTGCGTTCGTCCCGGGTTCAATTGATTCTTGCCGCATGCGCATCCTCGTCATGTTCGTGTTGTCGATTGAGGCTTTGCACCTAGCCTTCTTGAAACATCCAGTGATCCAACAGGCAAAACAGACAGTCGATGTGCTGGCATCGGAGGCTCAACGACTACACGGGTGATATGCATGACTAGGACCCAAGCAAACAACTATACCAGATTCCGGGTATGGGCTAGCTTGCTTTCCTCCTCTCCGAAGTCGATCAAGTGCCGTGCTCTTACATCTGCATTATTCATTATGATTCAACATGCAAACATTATCCGTGCAATGGTGGATATTCACAAGAAGTGAAACAATTTGAAGCCTGGCTTACTGGAAAGCAAGGACTGATGAGATTCCAGTTAGAAACAAAGCTTTGTTTGTGCCAAAGTAAAATGAGTGGCATCATGAGCAGTCGTAGGTAGCACATGGATGGCCGGTGTCCTAGCATCGGAAGAGGGTTTATTCGATGATTCCCTTCATGAATAGTTTCTTTCTTTTGGAATGCCTTGATGCTTTATCCTTCCATACATGCACACTGTGATGGTGAGTCACATGAAGAGGCCGTGAAAGAAGCAATTGCTACGCACACCTTACCTCTTTTATGACAGTCACCGGACTGCAAAAGTAGTTGGGTACAAGACCAAGCCAATTGCAAATTTTTGGTACCGTTACCTGCGACATTGAGAGTCGAAGTCCAGGGAAGCCTAGGCTGCTTCAAACAACAACTGCTTGAAATCCTGAAACTAGCTTTGTATGACATACAGTCCTTCAGCGCTAGTTACAAGCTAGCTTCAAAGTATCTGATCCATGCGAAATTCGTACATAGGCACATCCAAACTCGTCCAAAGATGTTACCATGGCTACGATTGGACCATGTAAAAGTGAATCCTGCAGCTGCACTGGTTGAGAAAGTCCACAACAAGCTTCAAAAGACAGACGTTAAGACTGCTTCAAGATCGACGAACCTGACTGAAATCGACATGAACAGTGGAGATGCCGTTGACTTGTCCACTATGGCACATCTACGGAATTTCATAGTAATTTAAAAAGCATCTAAACATCTCCAATCATCGACACCAGCATTCACACTCAGCTTTTCGATTGTATAACACATGCCAGTCTCATAAAGAGCCAGAAAAATGTACTTGGTCTTCCTCTGCGGAAAACCTGCAGGTACAAGCTGCCCTCTACTCACAATATAAAATAAGAATCGACTTGAAACGGATGCGTCGAAAGTTCTTATGAGGGTGTATACGAAGTTCCTTCTTCACACGAAGCAACCAATTTTTTCTGGCACAAATTGCACTAATCTAGGCCGATCATTCTGAAAGCTTGAAAGTGAAAACCATGAGTGATGTATTTGAAGGACTTTAACTGCAATTTTTCCGAAAACAGAAAGTAGGTGATCGATGTTAAATAATCAATCATACACAAGTTTTCATATCATAAGCCTAGAACACAAATCCACGACATTTCCTGTACGATTTGCAAAGATCAGAATTTAATCATGATTGGATGTAATGGATTCACAATGTAAATAGCCCACGCAGAATGTTTTAGAACTGTAAGATGCGCGTTTCTAAAGTGAGAGACGTGCGTGGGTTTCCACCTTCGTACTTCTATTTCAACGAGACAACGGAGGGTGGATATCACTCCGTACTAGGGTTTCCATTGCACCATGAGGAATACT
>JBBULP010001628.1:0-39200 GCA_038048775.1 Picocystis salinarum
TTGCGATCGGGTTTCCCTCCCTCTTCGCTTGGGTTGGGTTCGAAACAGGGTGTATCTTCGAAATGGGGTGTGAAACCAGGGGGGGTCGAGTTTCAGCCTTCGGTGGGGTCATTTTTCAGTCGCTTCCCCTCCCGTCCCGTCCGGGTCGTGTTAAGTGCGAAAACCGAGGTTAACCGATGGGTGGCGCCGCCAGTGGTGTTCAGACGCGCCATCGCTGGTGGCGAAGCACGAGCGTTGCTGTCGCTTCGCAAGACGTCGTAGATTGGCGAGTGGGTGTCGCAGCTACCACCCGTTAAAAAAACAAGCCACACAACCACATTGAAGAACCACACCCGCCGTGTCGAAAGGATGGGAGATCGACAAACCAAATCGTACCTCGATGCGGAACGAGGAAACGGCACATACTCCAACAATCAGTACACGAGTGGAATGCCTGGCGAAGGATTTGGTGCCAAGAAAGAATCCAAGCTACGCCAGTACCTGCCATTTGCAACTTTCTTCCTGGCCTTGGTCGCACTCGTGCTTGGGATCGCAGCCTTGGCAATTGCCGTGGACAACAAAAGCGACATCGACAACGTCAAAGACATGACTGGAGAAGTCCAGCTGTCCAGCCGAATCGATCCGTCTGCTAGCGGTTATCGAAATGTCGGCCAATTGTGGGAAGGGACTGGGAATTGGGGTACCAAAACCCCACTCCCGCATCCCAGAACCGACTTTGCCATCACCAAGGAAGGAGATTTCATTTACTTGGTGGGAGGGGCCGATGAGAATGGTACCATCCTGAGTTCGGTTTTGAAGAACGACCCGTTCTTGCATCTGTACGAGGAAGTTGCGCCTCTCCCTGAAACGAGGTTTCGCCATGGCGCAGCTGTACTGGATGGGGAGCTATACGTAGTTGGTGGATTCGCTTCTGATGAGGACAGTGCCAATGGACGAGCTTCGCGAGACATGCGTATCTACAACATTGAGGAAAACCAATGGCGCAATGGTGCAAGCACAGAATTCCCACATGGTGACACCTGTGCTGCGGCACTCAATGGAAAAATCTACGTTGTGGGGGGGTTCGGTGATGGCTACGGAGACCTTCAGCGTATTGTGGAAGAATATGATCCTGCAACAGAAAGCTGGACACGCATCCCTGACATGCCAAGTGCGCGTGCTGATATCATGTGTGCAGCATCTGGTGGTGAGTTGTATGCAATTGGCGGATATGATGGTTCTTCAATGACCTCCACCGTCTTCTCATACGATCCAACACTTCGTACTTGGAGGACTCGTGCCGAAATGCCCTTCATCAAGGGGGATGGTGCTATCACAGCTCTACCTGGTAACAAAATTCTCGTAATGAGCGGCGAAACCACAGTTGCTGCAGGTGTTGGCAAGAAACCGTCTTTGCACTGGACAGAGGAGTACTACCCAGAACTTGACATATGGGTGGACAAGGCTCCAATCACGGTGCCACGTCTGCGCGGTGGTGCGGCAGAGGTTGGTGGCATTGTGTATGTGTTTGGCGGAAGTTTGGTTTGTGACACTGACAATCCTGCGGATGAGGGGCGACTCTGTAGCGATCATGCCACTGACACAGTCGAAGCGTTTTTGGACATTGAGCGTTACGAGCCGCTTTCCATCTTTGTGAAGGAGTGAGCATTCATCACCCTTGACCTCTCGTTCTGCTGTATAAACAGCAAATGTAATGTACCTCCCATCCCAGCACGGAATGGTAGAGGTTGTCTGTTCCACGACAGATGGTTTGGCCATTCTTGCCATCTTCATGTACCCTTCCACGAACAGATCCACCCTGGTAAGTTTGCACCGAACTCTGGAGTCCAAGGAAACCGCACTTCCGAGAATCCAGGGATCGTCGATTCCAACACACGAATCCTAGGATCGCGCGTCGATGTGCCTCCACAAAGATGCAACAAATGGCGAATTGTAGGATCGAAAACAGAGAGAGCACGGGAAAAAGGACGTCATGGAAAGATGTGCAACGCACGTGGATGGTCCTCCTCCTCCTCGCGTCGGCCTTGCGCAACATGGAAGCGCAAGGACTTTGCGAACCGGACAAATTCGGCAACTGTCCGACGCTGGCAAACGAAGGGAAATGCGTGACTGGGATCGATGAAAGTCGTCCTGCCGCCTGGGTCGTTCAACGATGCCCACTTTCCTGCCAAGAAAACGCATGCATGAACCCGTGCGTCGACAAGGATTCGAAATGCTCAAGAAAAGCAGCGGAAGGAAAATGTTTCTTGGAACCAACATTTATGATAGAAAACTGCAGAAAGACGTGCCAGATGTACCCTTGCAAAGTGAGGAACAAACCTTTTGCTGCAGATGATCGTTTAGCTGGACACGCAACTGATGTTGATACAAAGAAATTTGCAATGCACTTCATGAGGGACAAGGCAGCAGGACGTTCATTCTATCGTCGAGACCCTTCGCTTGGCACTTGCATCGTCCCCCATCAGAAAGTGCGCTCTACCCCTTGGCTGTATGTCAGTAGTATAGGCCTTGGGATTGAAGGAGGAGGAACAAATGAACTTGTCGATTTTGCAATGGAGCAGGCCACAGGTACAGCAATCCTAAAAGGGATCAATGTGATTGATACATCCATAGTTGCTAGGAACCAACGCAGTGAAATGTCCATTGGTCGGGTACTGAGAACGTTGTCCCTTCTGAACATTTCCAGACCAAGCTTGTTCATATCCTCCAAAGCCGGCTTTATTCCAGGTAATCCATTCCACGACGGCCTGGTGAAATGGTCAGAGCAACTGCGAAGAAAAAATTTAGATGCTGCAGCCTTTGTCGGAAATTATTGCATTGCTCCACCGTGTTTGCAAAAGAGTCTGGAAATGTCCCTTTCAAATTTAGGCATATCGACATTGGATGCCCTCTTTTTGGATACTCCTGCAGAAGCAATGCTTGGTTCTGTTGCCCGCACAGATTTCTTCTCCAGAATCAAGGGGGCATTTTTGTTCCTTGAAGAAAAGCGCAAACAAGGATTGATTCAAACATATGGCATTTCAGTTAATGACTGTTTGTTCAGGCATCCACAGGATCCTCTGCATTTGCAACTGCAAGACCTTGTTAACATTGCTGAGTCTGCAGGGGGAAGCAATCACGGATTTAGATATGTACAAATCCCAGTAAGCGCGGGCCTTCCGTCTTCGTGGGCGGCCCTTCACCAGAGGATAAATGGCATCGATGGAAGAACGTTCACGGCACCAGAAGCAGCAGCTCGATTAAGACTTGGAGTATTGGGAACGGACCCTCTGATACAAGAAGGTCTGGTATACAATGCCACAATCTTTCAAATAATGAAGGAAGTCAATCCTTTGATAGTGGATGAATCATCATTTGCCAAGGAGCTTACCAACTTTGCAAGAAGTACTCCTTACATCACTTCTTCTTTGACGGGAGCAGTGGACTTGCCCGCGGTTACAAACCAGCTTGAATTGGTGCGGGAAGCTGGCTGGTCTTCAAAACTCCTTGGCATTGTGCAGAATCGGCTCGAGCATGCTTTGCGGTAGTTCGAGAGCCGCATGTGGTTGTCATGCTTCGGTAGTTCCTGCTCTGTTGGCTCAAGCACAAAAAACGTCTAGTTTGATGCTTGGGGAGTTCCTCTGCCCCAACCGGCTGGCTGGTTCAACAACGCATTGGTGGCAACGTTCATGCACGCTTGGTCCTCACATGCTTCCATGTAAGCTGGCACAGTTGGGACCACTTTCTTCCATTTGGATGCATGGAGATGTCCTTGCTATCCAATTCGTTTGCCACACCCTTGTTTTGCATGTTTCTTCCATGCCAATATCCGTTTCAAGCAGCATCTCCTGGGCTCCCCCCTCCCATGCATGCTCGTTGTTATCCTGCTCATCCCCTTGCACCCCAACGAGGGGGGGATGGGATGGGATCACGTGATCGTATCCTTCCGACGTAAGAAACCCATGGTTCGCATCGATGGAACGAGCGAGGTATCGATACGCAAGACGCATCGGCATCGCTCGACGAGACGCGAGGCGAACGATACGTGGACGCGGAGGATCGTGTTGAACCAGCCTCGGATCCGAGCCATGGACACGCGAGATGGCGTGGAACGGTGGAGCCATGGGATGCGACGTCGCAGGTGCAAGATGCGATGGCAATTGGTGGCGAAGCGAACCATTGGCGCATCGATCGGTGCAGTGCGCAAGGCTGGATTGCGGTGGAGTGGAACCGACCAGGCGCACCTGCGTCGGATTCGAACGGACGAACAAGTGGCGTTCGTACGTCTTTCATCCACCAGCTTCTTGCGCACGTACGGGATTCTCGCGTGCCTGTCGTTCGCCACTTGGCCATCGACGACGCACGCGCGCGATCCGCCATCCCCATCGCCGTGTCCACGTGGGGTGTATCTTCCCCGATCGCTCCCCCCTCCAGCAGATGCACCCTGTTTCGTCCTGCGTTCCTCCCCCTCCGCCCCGCACGGACCGGTCTCGGCCCCGGGGGTGTGCGATCCACACCCTGTGTGGAGGAGGGTCCCAGGCTCCACCCTCGTTGCACAGGTGCTTTGCCTCGTCCGAGAAGACGTCTCCAAGCCTTCTCTGCCACGTGCGAACCCACACGAACCCGGGTTCAACCGAAGGGTGGAAAGGAACCCACCGTCCAATCGAACCCGAACGTCCATCCGATCGAACCCGGTCGAAACCCGTCGACGATGGACGAACCCGAAGGCGGCGCACGCAGAGGATGCGAACGGTTGGAGAAGGGGTTCCTCTGCAGGCGTCGTTCGGTTCGTGGGGGATTCGAACCCCAGGTGGTGGTGAGGTGCGGCCGAGGGAGGCACACCGCGCGTCAAACCAACACGTTCTGCTGCGACGAAGCACGTTCGAACGACGCAGCAGAGACGCACATCGTCCACATCCACGTGGTTTCACCCGCAATCCCACGCCGCATTCGCGCTGGTGGGACGAAAGGAGACGTGCGAGGGGTGGCCAAGGGATCGTGTGCACGTGGATGGATCCCAACGCAGGCCAACCGAATCTGCCTTCGAACCAAGCCATGGAAGAACAACTCATGTCGCTGCTGAACGCCGAAGTGGAGACCCTGCAAAGAGGTGAGCGTAGGGATTGAGATGTGCCCGAGGAATGGGCGCGGAAAACGACGTGAATCGTAAGACGTGTGAACTGACTCAATCACGTGCGACACTGCTGTGCACACAGGAGATGCGCGGCGCAGAATTCAATCCGAAACAGAGCAACAGCAACGGCAGGCTTTAGGTCAACACGGGACCCCACAGAACTGGATGAATGTGCTGCAGAATTATCAGGTGCAGAATCATCCTCCACCTGCTGCCCAAGCGAATGCTGGGTCCTTTGCGAAGTACCTTGTGGATAATTCTGGGCATGATGAGCAAGTGGTCCAGCTCTCACTAAGTCATCTACAGTCCCAAGGTATCGTTCCACCGAATCAGCCCATTCGTATAACCGCACCAGGGGGAGGAGGGCAGACATTCGTCTTGGTTCCAACAGGAGGCTCCCATGATGGATATACCATGCATCCTGCACCACAAATGAACTCGCCTGATCCTCAACCATCCTGTCCATTGACGCAAAGGAACACATCTTCAGGGGAAGACTCGAGAGACGCAGCCTCCAAAAAGAGGACATCTCGTTATCGGGGTGTGACGAAGCACAGAAGAAGCGGTCGCTGGGAAGCTCACATCTGGGTCAAGGAAACTGGAAAGCAGGTGTACCTAGGAGGGTACGAGCATGAAGAACATGCTGCAGAAGCGTATGATGTTGCCGCAATAAAGTGCAAGGGAGGTACAGTGAAGACAAATTTCCCCATGTCAAAGTACACTGAGCTGATGGCATTCATGGAAAACATCACATTAGAGGAGCTTGTGATGGCAGTAAGAAGGCAAAGCCAAGGCTTCGCAAGAGGGTCTTCCTCCTACAGAGGGGTGACCCACCACCCCAATGGTAGATGGGAGGCACGAATCGGCATGCCTGGGTCAAAGCACATTTACTTGGGACTCTACAATGACGAAAGAGATGCTGCCTGTGCATACGACAGGGCGCTTGTTCGGCTACGTGGTCCAGTAGCAGCAACAAACTTCTCGCTGGGTGAGTACAAAGATGAGTTACAGGAATACCATCAAAGACAGCAGGACGAGCTACAGGCACAAAAGGTACAAACTTTGGAGTGCCGCAAGGATAAGCAGCTCCGCCAAGACACCAACAGTGGAAGCGAAGATGAGTCTGAAAAATGTGAAGAACACCCGCAGCAAGGATTGTCTTGGAAGGCAAATGCAGATGTACAGGAACAGCAGGATGGTGAGATCGAGACTCTTGTCCAGGGGACAGACACGCCTCGAAAGAGCTCCACGGTCGGTCCAGTTAGAACTGAATCTCGGAAGGCGCAGAAGTGTGTAGATGAAAGGGATGCTGCAGGAGAACACTGCAGGCGCACTACAAGCCATCAAGGCATTGAGCAGGAGGCTGAAGATACAAGTGAGTACGAAGAAAATAAAGGTGAAGGGACGGGCACAAAAAGAAAGGAGGCAGAGAAAAGCACCACTGTCCATGGAGGCGACATCGCTACCATTGCTGCAACACAGGTATAGATGCACTTGTAGATGCTCGTGAATTTCAATGTTCAGATTGATGGGAGTTTGGTCGGCATGACTCTTGACATGCCCAAGTGTGTGAAAGCTTCTGCACCTGCACCGTGATTGCGATATTTCACGCCAAGCCCGATGGTCCACGCTCGATCATCGCATGCCTTGTAACATCTTCACCATTGCTTCTGCGAATCTTCCTACGGCACATCTGCACCAGTTCATCCTGGGTGGTGTCGTGATGTTTCGTCCCAGGTTCAGTGGTGAACGCACTTCCTCATGACTGGTCCAGTTGCCTCACCCCGTCCTCCTCCCCGGTCTTATGTACCCCCTTCGAACCCCACCTCACAAGTTTCTCCCTCCAAATTTCGTGGGGATCCTTTTTCCCTGGCTCAAGGGTACATCCGCCCCCTTGTCCTTTTCCTTCTGTGAAATCCCAGAGGCGATCCTCGAGGGGGGTCGGAATCCCATCGACTGGTGAGCCGGTTCGAGGTGGCTGGGCATCCGCCGCCTCTGTCAGACCGACATCGATCCGAACGTGGACGTCGTGCACGTCCATCACACGTCATGGGTGCGTTCGCGAAGATGCGTGCGCCACGATCGAACGCATTGGAGGCGGAGGACGGGCGCTGCTGCGAAAGGAAGGGGTGCAGGCGTGGATGCGGCGGGCAGAGGGCGAGGGAACGCCGCCGGTGACGTGCTTAGTGCACCAGAAGCGAAACACGTGGGAAAGATGCCACGACGCACGTGGCTCCGATGGCGCAGGAAAAGACGGAGGAGGCTGGCGTGGATGGTGTTGGAAGGAACGCGAGACGCACCTGACCCGTGTGACGCTGGACGAAAAAGCCCTAGGGAACGTGAACATCTGCTTGCGAGGGAAAGAAACCGCCGGCTAACGTTGTTTGCTCGTGCTTGCTTTCGTATGTTGCAGGAAAGGTGCACGGATCGCTGGCTCGTGCCGGTAAGGTGCGCGGTCAAACGCCCAAGGTGGACAAGCAGGACAAAAAGAAACAGCCCAAGGGCCGCGCCAAGAAGCGTATGCAATACAACAGACGCTTCGTCAACGTGGTGGTAGGGTTTGGAAAGAAGCGTTCTCCTAATGCCAACAGCTAAGTGCAGAAGAAACTTCGTGCAAAACCCCTTTGCTTTTTTTTTGGTCAAGAGAATGTGATATATTTTTCTGTTACTTGCCAGATCCACTCCTCCCGTTTGCCGTGACAACGTCAACTGAACATTCGACTTCCATCTGGAAGACAAGACATTCAACGAACAATCCGTCGAGTGTACGGCCTTGACAGACCCACCAGCACCATTGCAGGAGTTCCCACTTTGCCTATCCGCATGACACGTGCAGGGTGTGATCCTCAGGGTTGCTTCCGTCACGTTTGGGCTATGGTTGCAGCATTGGCTTTCTGTCCAGCATTGCGAAGGACAGCGTGAATACCAGGAGCATGGGAATTTATTGCACCTGGCGATCATTGGTTGCGCTATTGTATTCAAGCTTGCTGCGGGATGCCAAATTTCATGGTTTGTGTGTCATTTATTCTTCAGACCCATCTTTGGTAAGTTTATGCGTATGCATGGGGAGCCCTAGGGAGCAGGTCAGCACCGTGCTGGGACTTTCACCACCGAACCTCGTCATATTTCTAGGCATCTGGTGTGTCAGTGGGAAGTTTCCCAACGTGCCATCGACCAAGAACAATTGCATGAGGGCGTTCCATCCTCGGGATCGCACGAAATCAAACAACGGAGCGCCTTCACGTGCATTTCACGGGTCCTCGATCGTATCGATCAAGGACAACCGCACATTCGTCCTGGTTGCTCCCTCATTCTGGCCTTGTCACCCATGGTTGAGCAGCACGTTCCCCGTGTCGCGTGGGCTGTCCCTTGACGAGAGCACACACGCACGACCTTTGGAAGAGCACGACCATGTGACGTCTCCGAACGGATCCTATCGGCTGCTCCAACCACGCATCGGTGTCGTTTCTTTCCCGTGCACGTCTCACGACGACGTGTTCGACGAGCTTTCGTCGCTTGCGTTCGACGAATTCCCACGTCCGACCACACCTGCGGGACCGCCGATGCGCAGGTCGCACCATGTCGCGCAGAGGACACCCTTGTCCCTCGGATCACATCGGGGTTTCCTCGAAGGCATCTGTTTCCTCGCCCTCGAGGCCGTGGGGGCCTCGGTGTTCCCGCACGGGTTCCCCTCGGGAGGATCGAATCTCTCCCAATCAAGGGTTCCCTTTCGAATCGGGTCCGAACCCGAAAGGCTCCCTTTCACGCCCCGGTCTGCGGTTCGGGTCTAACCAGCGGTTTCGAACCCGAACTTCGATCGGACAACCCTGTCCGATTGAAAGGAAAGCTTAGTCGGACACACCCGAAGCTTTGAACCCGGATCGATCCGTATCCGTCCCCCTGGAGCCGACACGCGACGTGACCGTCGAGGAATCGCGGGTTTCTCTTCTCAACTCCTCAGATGTTCCTCCACGGGCGACGGTGCGAGGAGGATGCGAACCGACATGGGCCAAGTCCGAACCGTGCGACGGGAAAGTTCGTGTCCGACCATTTCCACGTCGAGCGCAAGTGCAAAGCACGGTGGAACGAAGCGTTTGGTGTTGGAAAGCCGAGGAGACCGTCGAAGAGAGACGGAAGCAATCGTGTGCGTGATCCTGTGCGACGGAAGTGGACGCTACAGACGGACGGATCGTGCAAGCGAGCGTGGAAAGGACGTCCAGGAGGGATACGGGACGAAGCGGAAGGTGTGGAGCGTTCGAGTGCGTGCTGACGATCGAAAACGTCAAAACGAAGTGTAGTTGGAAGTTGCACGGCACGTGCAGGATTCATGGATCGAGCTAGCTTCTGCGTCTGAATTGGCTGCGTAGGAGATTTGTGGGTGAGCGGCCTGGACATCGACCACCAGAGCAAGGCGAAACTCTCCTCAGCAGCGACCGCGGTCGAAAGTTAAATTTGCAAGAGTATCAAGTTACTCTTTATAGCTACAACAAACAAAGTATTGCCGAGGCGTGCTCGCTGACGACTATTCTAGTGTTCGCGAAGAGCCCGCTGGTCAGATCTGTGCCTCGGCTCAGGTCAACTCAATCTTATTTATTCTAGGTCAGTAGGGTTTCCTTACGACAAGGAAAAGTGTACAACTACGCCGTGGCATGAATCAAAAGAGTGGATCTGATGGGCCGAGCACCTCAGACCCTGATCAAATGTTTGCCAGAATGGGAGGGAACAAAGTGCCTGCAAGTAAGCTGCAGCGACAGCCAAACGTCAGTCTACTTGCAGCATTAGGGCCCCTGAAAGGAAAACAGCAGGCCTCTCAAGCATACACAGCAGGAAACAGGCAAGGAGATGTGAGACCCCATACGCTGGATCAGGGCTATGTGTCCAACAAACGTCCAGCCACTGAACTGCATGCCAAGCACATCATCGAGCCTCCAAAACGCTTGAAAAAGACGGAACGTCGTGGCGTGCGAAATACTTCCAAATTCAGAGGTGTCACTCATCACTGCAGGACTGGACGATGGGAAGCCCATATCTGGGAAGATGGAAAACAGGTTTACCTGGGAGGGTTTGACTCGGAGGAGCAGGCTGCCCTCGCGTATGATATTGCTGCCATCAAGTGCAGGGGCTCTAAAGCTGTCACAAATTTTGCATTGGAAAACTATCAGGAAGAACTGCAGAACCTTCAAGAAGTGACCAAAGACGACCTGGTCATGTCCCTTCGCCGGCAGAGCAAAGGATTTTCGCGCGGCTCGTCGAAATACAGAGGGGTCACGCGGCATCAGAAAGGAAGGTGGGAGGCCAGGATAGGACAACTCATTGGGAAAAAATATAGATACCTTGGTCTCTTTGATTCTGAAATTGAAGCAGCTGCTGCATACGATCAGGAAGCAATCAAACAACGAGGGCTGGAGGCGGTCACAAACTTTGACATCAGTGAATACGAAGACTTGCTGAAGGAGCTTGCAAAAGAAGGACAGCTCAAAGGGTTGAATGGAAGAAGCATGGCAAAGGGGAAGCGACTAAATCCTTCTGCTGCCATTTTTCTTGCTGCCCAGGAAAGGAAACTCATACATAGCGATAGCCCAGGCCCCTTACCAGATCATCTCAAGAGTCAGCAAATGCAACGCGGTGTTAGCACACCTAACACTGTGCAAAGTCGAGGTCAAATGTTGCATGCACAGCAGCCCCAGAACCGTTACTATCCAATGGAGAGTTCACAGCAAGGAATGAGGATGCCTTATTCTCAGCATCAAGTGTACAACTCATCAGGGTACCCAGGGATGAATCCAAATCAATTGCAGCAATTCGAAAACATGCACCCACTCATGCATCATTCCGGGTTAGATGAGGCTGGTGTGGATGATGCTTGGATGAACCAGCTTTTCGAGCCTGATCATGCTGGTAATATTCCACTAGACCAATTGTTTGGGGGTTCCTTAGATACAGGTTACGCAGCAGGGCACAGTGGACTACATTACGATGCAAGCATTCAGAGAAGGCAAGTTCAACATCATCACTCCTCTGCAGGAGACATGTACATTCATGAGCAACGCCTGGCAACTCACGATCAGGGTCACGTAGGAAATATGCATGGCCATAACATAGGAATGGATCATGGTTTATCAGACCATGATTTGCTTCAGTCCATGGGAGGTGAACCTCTTGGTGGGAACGGCATGGATGGTCCGAAGTTTTACCTGTCGGATCAACTCCTTCCGGAGATGGCGGAGGACTTGGCCACCAAGTCCACCCTCCATCTGTGAACAACTGTACACATCGGCAGGGGAATTAATTTATACGCAGCGCATTATCCTCCGACCTTCACCTCGATTGCTTCCCGTTCCTTCTTCCTGCATCCCTTGTTTCAAGCCACCTGGTGGACTTCACTTCTGTCGCCGAGATGGAGCCAGCCTGTGTCCTCTCTCGGGTTAAGTTCGAGGTTAACTCCAGGCACAGTGCGGATCTCACGTGACGCTCGAGGTCGATCCCAGTCGACACGACCGGCATGGACGCTGTGGAGCAGCTTCAGCAACGTCGGAGGCGAAGCGGAGGAACCTTCGAAGGGTCTTCGAGGGAAGACAGGACGGAGGAAGGCGTGTTGGAGGATCTGGAACTGGACGAAGAGCAAGTGGAGCTGCGCAACGCGTTGCAGAGGCTGCAGAGCGACCTCGTCCAAGAGTTCGAAACGCTCCGAAACGACGCCGTGTACGCAGAAAGGCAGGTGGTGGAAGCTTCCATGGCCCTGCCACTGCTCCGGAAACGGATCCAAGAACTTTCCGGAAGCGTCAAAGACGAGAGGGTGGAGTGGATGAGCACGCTCAAACCGTTGGAGAAGAAAATGGTAGAGAACGACAGGACCATCCAACGAGTCCTCCAAATGAGAGAAGAATTCGTCGCCAGCCAGGAAGAAATGGAAAAGAAACAGGAGGAGAAGCTGCAAGCCAAGCTCAAGCACTTTGAGTCCCACGTCGACGGCAAAGTCCAGGAACTGCAAACAGAGGTCGATGCCGGACAGGATGAAAGCAAACAGGCGTGGAAGGTGATGGAGTCTGGAGCAATGGAAGCGGCGGCGGCCAATGAAGACGTAGTTGCTAGGCAGAAGTGGATGGAAGATCTCAGGCAAAAGATACAAGTCCTGACAGAGTCAAAGGATGCTCTCCTCTCGAATGCTTCTACCTTGGTGTCCACGCTGATGCAGAAGAAGGTGGAACAATATTTGAAGACAGCCACCAGCGAACAGCTGGAGGAAGCCGAGGTTGCCCTGGAGAGGTTGAGAAGGGCGGGACCCAGAGCTGTAGAAGATGCTGTACGAGACGAACTCCACGCATTGGAGACTGCGCTGAGTGAAACACAGGCGGAGGACGCGCAATCCTTACGCCTCCTTCGCCGCAAGGTAGAAGACCTACGCGGTCAGATCAAACGAATGGAAGGGCGGTGGCAGAACATCTCTCTCTACTTGAATCCACCGGCAGAGGACGACGAGCTGCTATCTCCAACCGAGCTTCGCACCTTGACGGAGAAGATGTCTCTGCTTGAGGAGCGCGTGGGTGATTTTTCCCACGCGAATCGGCAAGTTCTGGGTTGAATCGGAAGACGCACATCTCGCTACGTCCACTTCACTTCCCCATCGAGGTACGTCCACGTTCCGTTTTCACGCACGAATTTGCTTCTTTCGTGCATGGTTTCCGACTTTCCACGGGTTCCCTTCTGTCCGGTGACCGTGGCTTTGCACGTGAACGTGACGTACGCTTCATCTGCCTCTTGGTCCGCTTCTTCTTCCTGTTCCACCTGCAGGATGTTCAGCTCGGTGAACTTGACGCGTTTGCACGTGGCTCGGACGTCCGCTTGAAAGGTCGACAGTTGTTTGTCGTTCACGACGCTTCCCACTTGGGCGGGATTGTCTCGATGCGTGGTGTTCACCACGTATTCCACCTTTCCTTTGGCGTAGGCCGAGAACCTCGTGCGCAGGAGGACGTCTGGCGTCTCGGCTTGCTTTTTGTTCTCGTGGTACGGTGCGCAGCAGTTGCGATACGAGCGCTTCTCACGTCCACCGCCGCATGGACAGCTGTCGTCTTCCTTCTTCTGCTGCTGCTGTTGCTTCGTCCACAGTTCGCCGAAGCCTTTCTTCCCACCAACACGCGTCGCACTCGTCGGTCGAACGCCGCCACGTCCGATCGCGGACGACGCACGTCGCATCCGAGCGCGTGCGCTTCCACGTGCACGTGCACGTGCGTCGGCACGTCGCTTGACAGCGTCGCGTGCGTGCGACGTGCGGTCGTCGAGAGGGAGACAAGGACGTGCGCGTGCGCGTCGTGCGTCGACGAAGAGAGGAAGAGGTGCGCGTAGGCGATGCTGGACGTCGACGCGTGCGTCGGAGGTCAAGCGCACGTGCGTGGTGGACGAGGTCGTGGAATGGCGTCTGTGTCTGCTCCAGAGAAGCGGAACCTACGCATCAATTGGAAAGTGCGGCTTTGAGCTTTTCCTGACGCGTGGATTCCTTCATCGCACGTGGATTCTTGGCTTTTGGCGAACCAGGATGCTTGGCCACGTATTCCTGACGAGCTGGACTGGCGTCTTGGTACGGCAAGGCGTACAGGTCCAATCCCGCTTCTTTGGCCATGGCGTCGAGTCCGTTCCTTTCCAAGGTCTTGATGGCTTTGGTGGAAAGCTTCAGGCGCACGAAGCGGTTCTCTTTGGCCCAAAACACGCGCTTCCACTGCAGGTTCGCCTGTTGCAGCTTCTTGCTGCGTCGGTGGGAGAAAGACACGGCGTATCCGTTGTTGGCTTTCTTTCCCGTCAAGTCGCACTTGCGGCTCACTGCGAACGCGTCCTCCGTCGTCAGCCTTGCACGCGTCGCACGCACGCACGTTTCCTCACGTGTGCATCGCGTCCACGTACTCTGCACCGGTTGCGTCCGTCCCGCCGTCCCATGTGCGCAGGACCCACGTCCCGCCGCTTCCAGCCTCTCCCTTCCAACGCCACGTGCGAACTGCGTGTGGGAGGAGCTTCCGAGCGTCGCGGTGCGTCCCAACGCAGCCATGGCGACGACGTTGCACGTGCGTGCGCGCCTGCAGATGTCGGCGACGACGCCACGTCCCACACACGTCGACGAGGCGGCGGTGCGCCATGGCCGATCCTCGACGACACACGTCCGAAGAAGGGAACAGGAGAAGGAAACGATATCGATCGAAGGTGCGGAAAGGAGGCGATGGTTGCGGAGGATGAGATTCCTCGTCGATGAAGGATCGATCATCGGATATGTTGCGGTGGATTATTCGAGCAGTTTGGGAAGGATCGGTCTTGTGCGTTCGAGGAAGCCCTGTCCGGTGGTCCACCTCCATCCGAACGGGAAAAAAGGGGGGCATGTGCGTTTTCCATTCGTGCGAGATCGCTCCCCTTCCAATGCCCCCCTTTGATGCGTCGGTTTCGAGGGTCTGGTGCTCTCTCCCTTTCGACCCGCCTTCCCATCGGATCGCCTCCCTCCCCCTCGTCCGAGGACCGTTCTCCATCGATCCAAACGCGGTCTTCCATCGCACCGTGGACGGTCCACGAACGGTCCACGCCCCCCGGGGAGCGGAGGCGGCGTGCTCGACACGTGCCGAGTTGTCCGTATCCTTCGACCACCTGGAGCGGCCACGACCGAGATCGGGCTGACGCGGCACACCCCCTTCTCGGAAGTCCGGAGGACGGGCGTCCTCTGGGAGGGGCAGGGGGGAGGTAGCGATCCGGAGAGGGTCTCGACCGAGATCTCGGGGGAAAGTATCGATACGGGAGGACCGCCGGGGAAACTCGAACCCTTCCTTTCGAGTCCTCCGAGAGGACGGATCAGAGGACGCCCTTCCACTACGGCTTCCCTCAATGCCACTGCCCACCTCCACTTTCCACGGCAGTCCAAAGCCCTCCCAAATCCCACTCAGATCTCTTTCCACGGCAGTCGGAAACAAAAACACGGCAGTACGGCTCGACGGACGCACCTCCGGGGAGTTCTTGGCACGAGCGCAACACATGCACGGCGATCCACACCACGCACGGGCTGTGGAAACTGCCTCTTCCGCACTACTCGCTAGGCCCATCTGCAGGCTTACTGCGTAGGCCTTTTGTTGGGTCTGCAGATGGGCTGCAGATGGGCTGCAGATGGGCTGCAGTTGAGAGTGAGCTTGGTACTTGGTCTTTGGTAGGATGGGATGAATGGAAAGTCCACTCCCATCTTTTCTTTCCATGAGAGCCCATCTGCAGGCTTACTGCGTAGGCCTTTTGTTGGGTCTGCAGATGGGCTGCAGATGGGCTGCAGTTGGGAGTGAGCTTGGTGCAGTGAGCAAGAACGAGCTGTTGAACCATTTCTTCTGAAATGATGCTTGGGGTAGGATCAGTCTAAGTCGATCATTTTATTGGAACCAGTGAAGGATGACTAGGAGTTTGCACAGCAAGTGGTCATCTATTGCAAGTATAATTCTGCGTTTTTGTTGTGAGATATTTGATCAAGCATCCATGGTACAGTTTTTTTTTCGTTCTTGATCACTGTTGACAATTTGCGTACACACAGCGTTGTACCACCATAACTTCTTTGGTGCCGCTGGATAAAGTCATAAAAGCATTTCAACTTTGACCAATAATTGGAGGCGTTCCTTCGTTCGTTGCGATCGCCATAGAGGCGCCAGTGGCTACCCATACTTTCAGCTTCAAGGTAAGAGAACTTGGTCTCGCTTGAAATGGCAAGTTCACGCCAAAGTTCTTCCATTGTGGACCAGCCTCCCCTCTTCAATGTGGGCATAGCTTTCGAGAGTGGTTGGGCAATTTCCATGTGTGCAGGCAGCTCCTTGTCATGATGTTTCCGTTCTTGGTCAAAACTCTTCAGCTCTAGCGTAATGTGTGCCTTCACATCCTTTAAACCTGTTGCAATCATCGTTGCTAGGCTTGTGTTGTCTTGCGTCGACACATGTGGCAATGAAATTTCATGGTCCATTGCGAGGCAGAATTCTTTCCAATGCTTTCCTTGAAAGGCACGATGCTTGAAAATGAATGAATCTTCCCCGATTGTTTTCCGGAGAACCGCCAAGTCTTGCAAGATGACTTTCCTACCAAACAATAAGGCCTCCATGCAAAACCCGGCTGCCGTGTCTTTTTCTTGCTCCTTTATTGGCAGTGCATTGTAGGCTTCCCAATATTCATCCAATTCCGGCCAAATAGACTTGAGCAAGTCAGGGTGAGGTTGCACTCGTCCACGAGGAAGGATGTATTCACTCTCATTATGGACCCCTGCCGACTTTAAGATGACTTCCGGCACAATATCGGTAAGATAATGTAATCGAAGCTTCGTCTTTTCTCCTGACCATCGCCCTGCTTTTGCAATATTCCTCTCGGAGACTCCTAGGAAGGCTAGACGCCGCGCATGGAAGCCCTTCAAGTGAGTCACTTTACCGCCAAGATCCTTTTTGCTCATGCCAACCTCATTGTAGATTTTTCTTTGAATGTCTCTATGCCCACGATCCGACATTGGCTTTCCAAATGGCTTTGCATTCACCGGTGTATAGATATGCACGTCGTACCACGGTTTTGCATCCAGGTCCTCTACGAAATTTGGCAAGCAATTACCCCCAAATTCTTGGCTGAAGCGAACAAATATGGAAAGGAATAGCGCGTTGATTGGGCAAATGAGGGCGTTCATATGCCTTGTGCAACCAACGACTTCAGGATGACCGGTGTCTTCCTCTTTCCCTCCTTCATTGTTAGTTTTGCTAAAGTTGAAACAAAATGTAACTATCTCGACGGGGTCCACACTAGCTTGGATTCGTTGTTGACACATCCCAATATGTTGAAAGCAAAACGACCGATACTCCGCGCCTCGTAGAATTGCCCTCAATGTCCATGCAAGGGCGCTCCGGCATGTTACTCGAGCGACATTCCCGAAGCAAGCGCGATGCAATGCTTCCTCCCTTGCATCCGATAGTGCACGGGGGCGCAATTCTCCGGCGTCCATCCGCTTTGCTATCTTCCCTCGGGCCTTGGCCGGCAATTTCTTCATGAGGACATGAACCACATCACTCTTGATGTTGTACCGCTCCCCCCAATTCTTCTCAATGCATAACTTTTTGCCAAAGTATTGCAACGCATAAACCGCTTGGCCGAAAACTTCACGGGAGGTGCATCCATCATCGCCTTTCGAAGTGTGGACATGAAGGAGGAATGATTCGACCGCCGCATGGTATGCGTCCATGGTAGAGAAGGCCTGGCCAAGACGCTCGTGTGGCCCATTGAGCCCGTTCTTCTTCTTGCAATGCATGAGAAGAGCCTCCCTCCATCTCCCGTACTTCCTCAAGGTGCTTGGTTGCACGAGCTCCTCCCTAGAGAGGTCCTCCCTCTCCTTCCTCGAAAGTCGCACCCCTCTTTTCTCCGTCTCCCTGTTGTTTTCAGCGGTATCGCAACTTTCGTACGCGTCGTCTTGGTCCATGGCCGTGTCGCTTTGCGTGTCCGCGTGCTCCATGGTCGGCTTGTCCGTCGGCGATCTGGGAGCTTTCGACACTTGTCTTTCGAAGCTTCGACCAGTGCCCCGTCAATCCCGTCCTTTTCCTTCGGTCAAGCCTTTCTGTTAGCCCGGGACATTCCGGGCTAACAGTTCTTTACGAGACCCGTCAGTATTTCCTAGGAAAAACCGACGGGTCTCATCCCCCTGGGATTTTCACGACCGTGTCTCCTACCGGCCTTCGTCCCTCGTACGTCCGATCTGGTGAGCTTCGCGCAGCCAAGGACAACGCGTCGAGTCGAAAGAAAGCATCTTCTGATAGTCTCAATCGAGGTGCTTTCTTTCGACTCGTTCCGGTCGAGCTACTTCGATGCGATAGCTCGGAGGATCTTGGCCGAACCAAGACGAGACCGCCAACGCACAAACGAACCATTGTGCGAATGCCACCGTCGCCATGGAACGCTACATAGGTATCGACCCCGACGGACAAGGTGGGTTCGCCGTCTTGGACGTATGGTCGGGCGGTACACAAGCGGCACAATGCTTTTCGGTAAGCAACAACGATGCTTGCAAGATGGACGAGATGCTTCAGCGGTTTCTACCGGACGCAAACGTCGTGTGGATTGAGCGTCCTTTTCATCCTCGTGGCAAGGGAATGGCAGCAGTGGCTTTGCAAGAGAGAGGGATTGGACTTTGGAATGGACTCATCTTCAAGAACAAGAAGAGAGGTGATGTATGCGTGGAAGAGGTCCCTCCTGTGACTTGGAGGAAGTACTTCAATTTTCACTCGTCCGGATCGGTCTCTCGAAACACGAAGGTGGCATCCGTTCGAAAAGTACAAGAACTTTTTCCTGGCTTGGTGAGTTGCAAGGTCACTCATGGCTCTTGCGAGGCATTGCTCATCGCCGTCGCCGCCAAGGAGTGCACGGCTGGTCGTGGTGTTCCAAAGGGTGCGAAACCACCGAAGTTGTAATCGTTCGGTCGCTTGTTCGCCTACCTCGTCTCGTCCGCGTATCGCGAGTCCAGCAGGCGTCCTCTTCCTCTTCCCCCTCTCGTCTGCTCGGACGTCTCGTCGGCGACACGTTCGACCAGCGTCCGTCGTCTTTTTCGCTCGCCTCTCCTTCCCTCCGACCTCCTCCCGCAGCGCCTCCCCCTCCCCTTCGTTCCTTGGTCTACCACTCGCGGGCAAGGCGGATCTTCGTCTCCCGCACGGATCCGCCTTGCTCGCGCGCGTCCTTCGCCTTCGTCCCGTCGGAGCTCCGCTGCGCGACCGTCCATCCGTCGACTTCCGGTAAGCCGGTGGGTTCGGCAGCTTCGGTCCTCTCGACCGGCCCTCGAAGGACGCCTCCCTGCCAGGCCCCTCCCTCGACCCGTCCGCTCAGAGGACCGGAGGACTGCCGGTAATAACCCCATCCACGCCCTCCTCTGCGGTGCACGAAAATCCCGAGACGGATCTCGGGGGGGAGAGAGGGAACGATCGCGGAGATGCCGCCGTGGCAGCACGAGGATTTCCCGCCCAAGATTCCTGCCGGATGCGTCGAGGATCCGTGGGGTTTGGAGAGCGATCCTCTGCGGGGGAAGGCAAGATCGATCGACGCGTCTTCGAACGAACAAACGTGCGCATCATTGGCGCATCGCTGGCGGCGCACACGTCACTTCCACGTCTTGCAGGCACACGAAGCTTACTCGAGGCGAAACAAAAGCGGACGTGGGACGTAGAAGCGAAGGGACGTGCACGAGGAACGCCTTCGGCACGCGAGTGGAAGGAAGCGAGGCGGTACCGCACCTGCGAAGAGGAATCCGGCGAACGAAAGGAAAGGAAAGGAAGGCGGACGCTCGCGGAGCGCGTGCGCGTGAGCGTGCGCTGGAAGCACGCAGTCGATGGCCTACGGAATCCTGCAGCACTCTCCGCACAGCTCGCCCAGCAACTCCCTCCTGGCCGGCAATAAACCTCCGACGACCAGCATGAGCTCGCCTTCGTTCTTGCAGCTCCGTCGCAGGACCAAGCACGAAGTCTGCGATGCGCTGCTACGGAGACTGAGGGAGCAGATGTCTCCCGCACTGGAGGATCCAGTACGTGTCGGAAACGAAACGAAACGACGCAGACGTAAGAAACGAAAAGATCCGAAACTGGACCGACGCTGACCAAACGCACCGTCGACGTCACGAAACAGAACTTCGAACAAATGCTGCACAACCACTTTGCGTCTCTGCCAACACGATACGCGCTTGACGTCAATATTGAAGGGGATGATGTGCTCATGCACAAAGCGCTCTTGGATAGTGCGACGGAAGCAGAAGGAAAGTTTGCCTTGAACGTGAGACCAGTGTCTGTGCTGGCTCACATGTCGAGCGCTGGAGGGTCAGATGCTTCTCCAAGACAGTCTCCCATCTACAGAGGGCAAATGAGCAATGCCATCGATCTTCCCAAGCGCGATGACGGCAAGTTTGGGGAGTCGTACGGGGGACGGCTGTCACGGCCAGCCTTTGGTTCTTCTCCTTCGCTGGAAGCCCTCGCTCTCTCAGAAACGGTGAAAAGAAAGAGCATGCTTTCGCTAGGGGATGAAGAAGAAGGGGGTCTCAGCTCGCTTCCAGAAGGTCAAGAGGTTGCAACGAAGACGTATCATGAGGTTACAGTGGCCACCTTGGACCGGCCCAAGCTGCTCAGCCGCCTCTCCACGCTTATGTCAGATATTGGATTGAACATTCGCGAAGCTCATGCCTTCAGCACAAGTTATGGGTACACACTCGATGTCTTTGTCACGGATGGCTGGAAGTCTGACGATCTGAGTGACTTGCAGATTGCGCTCCTTAACAGGCTGGAGGAGATGCTCAACGATGCAAATGTGCAGGAGACTCTAGGGAAGCCGATTTCTAAAACGCAGTCGGACTTGCAAGAGCCTTCTGTGGGGGAAGTGCTGGATGACAAGCAGACAGATGACTGGGAGTTGGACAAAGAACAGTTGCACTTTATTTCAAAGATCGCTGCTGGTTCCTTCGGTGATTTGTATAGGGGATCGTACTGTGGGCAAGACGTGGCTATTAAAATTCTTAGGGACGCAAACGAGGATTCTACTCAGCTTGAGGAGTTCTTGCAGGAGGTTAGCATTATGAGGAAGGTTAGACACAAGAACATAGTCCAGTTTATCGGTGCATGCACTAGAAAACCAAATCTCTGCATTGTATTCGAGTACATGGCAGGGGGCACAGTCTTTGACTATATTCATCGTCAGAAAGACAAGTTGAAGATACCAACTTTGCTGAAGATGGCAACAGATGTGGCACGAGGTATGGATTACTTGCATAAACGGAACATCATTCACCGGGATCTGAAAGCATGCAACCTTTTAATGGATGAGAATGAGGTGGTGAAAATTGCAGACTTTGGTGTGGCAAGGGTAGCTGTGTCGACGGAGGGCATTATGACTGCTGAAACAGGCACCTATCGATGGATGGCACCAGAAGTCATCGAACACAAGCCATACGGTCTGAAAGCGGATGTTTTTTCCTTTGGGATAGTGTTGTGGGAACTGTTGACTGGCAAGATTCCTTATGCAGGTATGACCCCTTTGCAAGCTGCAGTTGGGGTAGTGCAGAAGGGACTGCGCCCGCCTATTCCACAAGGCACTCCATCAGGTTTAGCAGAGATCATGGAAGCATGCTGGGAGGCAGATCCGGATGCCCGGCCTAGTTTCTCTCAGCTATACCAGATGCTTGCAGAGGTAAGGGAGCAGGTAACCACAAACAAGGAGAAGAAGGGTTTGCTCTCGCGGTGGCGTGCCAAGTACAAGTAGATTTTTCTTGGTAACACTTTCAAAAAGTATGTCGGGCGGTCTTCGTAATTTATGCACAGCATTCTTTGTACGTGGTTTCTCTTTTGGCTGCCCCTCCCTTCCCCTTTCCTTCTTGCATGTTCAAGCAACGTTCCGGTTCGATCGGCAAATGAAGGAGCATGTGGTGAATGTCCGTTGCACTTTGCTCCCTACAAGATACAATGGTGAAGCGTATCACTGGATGAGCCAATCCTATAGAGCTCCAAGTTGTCTTGCATTTGTGCACGGCTGGTCATGGTTTCTCCAAAGTGTGGCATGGGCAGAGTCAGCTCCGCAGATCCGTATGTCCGCTAGCCAACCTTGCTAGTGCTTTTTGTTGGGTCCCATCCTAATTGAATGCCACCTTTGAAACGGACCCCGATGCAGCCCATGCACCGTTTCCGATATGCAATGAACTTTTTGTCTTCGCACTCCTTCATATTTGGATACTTACAACGTTGTCCTTGGGACCACCATTTTGTGCCATCCTAGAGAGACGAGCAATGAACGTGGATTCTTGTGCAAAAACATTGCAAGGACCACATGTGTGTGGCAAACCCACGGACTACCGGTAGGCAAGTTCGTGAAGAAAAGCTACGTAGGATCTCTAATAATTCCTTCTTTCTTGGCGACGAGGATGTCGAGTCAATGCACCGATTCGCGCGCGCGTTGCTTCAATCAATTTGTTTCTTTAAAGCGACCACCACACGATTCAAGTGCGTATTCGTTTGACGTATGTTTCACACATGTTTCACTATCTACCGCCTAATACATTTCGTGCTTGTAAGGCGCTCATGTACTTGTTGACCAAGCAACAAGGATGCATGCCTTTTCTTTTAGCCATGGTGTAGTAAATAACTCGTGCTGTTACGTGTGATGACAATGTCTTCGGGTATCGCTGAGTCGTGTCCCTAGTACGAGCCGTTCGCTTTGTGCTTGTTGTTGGTTGCACATCGTTGTCGATGGCACGTGGGCATGCATGCACGTGTTTATTTGGTGGCTCTCAACTTTGGCCAACCGTATGGGTCTTCGAAAGTTGCCCAAATTCAATGGTAGGTCCAATGACGTTCCGCATACAACATGCAACGTTCCTACCACTTACAAGAATTTTTTTTGCGTGCTCTTGTGGACCATCATTTCCGTTGCATGGTAGCCAATTCGCTTACTTCGGTAGTGAAGCAACCTTGATAATGGTCCTTTCATTTTTCCGGAAAGAACGGCCCATCCTTACACCTGTTCGCCAAGGCTATGTCATCTGCTGAAGGGGAGATAGAGTTGGCGAATCGAGGTGCGTCTTGATGTGGATTAAAAAGAGTGCCATGTGTGAAAGAGTCCACTCCGTAAGCATACTAGATGGTAGTTCATGGAAGTTCACAAGCAAACAAGCAACAACGCTTGCATACACGGCTTCCATCGTGGGCACGAGGCGCTGTCACCATCTAAGACTCAGCTTTCCAAGGTGATCTTTTAACCTCATTCTGGATTGTTTCCGTGTGAAGCGGATTCGCTCTTTCACCGTATGCTTGGCCTTGAGCTTCGGAAAACCGTTATTCGCGGTTGTCCATGCGTAGGTCGTCACACGATGGTGCATGGAGGCGCGGGGACGCGAGTCTTGCGTTCCTTTCCATTCACGTGCGTTCTCTTAGGTCTCCTTCTCCTCCCCCCACGCCCACGTTCTACATTGCATCGGATGTTGTGTCCCCAACCGCGGTGGCACGTGCAGTGGTTCTACTCGCAAGGGAACACTTCCCCACCATCTGGCCATGAGAGAAGAAACTCCCTGGGAGGGGTCTCGGTTCCATTCGCAGGCATCCGATCGGTGTCGACCAATCACAGAGCAGCTGAGGCGATCCATTGACACGGTGTGGAGGGAAGCGCATGGAAGATGGCCGCGAACGCACGTCTTGGCGGACGCATCGGCACGAGGAGAAGGAATGCGAGCGTTGGAGCGGTGCGTAGAGAAGGAGAAGGAAGGAGCCGAGGCATCGCGGACGAAATGCACGGGTGGAGGATCGCCAAAGCAGCCACGGCAGTGGTCGTTGGTGCAGGTTTGGGAAGCCGTGTGGGTTTGGGATGGGAAGAAATCATGCCCAAAGTGTGGGAAATGGCACGTCACTTCACCATCGAAGAAACGGCAGAACAGTGGTGGCAAGTCATCGAAGTGCCGGCTTTCGCACTGTCCACAGCTCCCTACCTTGGGTTCCTGCACTATCTACGGAAGTGCAAAGATGCACCCCCTGGATTAGACACAGCTTTTGCATGTGTGCTCGTCTTCGTGGTGGCTGGTATACCCATCGAACTGGTGGCCAAAATCAAGTATGGGACAGGCGTCGCAAACATCGATCACTTGCACTTTCTTATCCAATTTTTCATCACCGCCACCAACTTCCAAATGGTTCTCGCACTGCGCAAGGCACTCATCAGAAGGAAAAGGAAAGGTTGACAAGAGGTTGAAACTTCCTGCCGCACCTTGAAAGACATCGCTGGCCAGGAGTGATGGATCAAACCTCGCCATTGCTTTTGCCAAGAGCCACGCAAAACGTGAATCCTATCCCCACACTGCAGAAGTTCCTTCCTTCTGACGAAGATTTTCCTCCAAGTTGTGCTTGATAGAAATTCTGATTTCAACAGATCATTTGGACACCACATCCACAGTGCTACAAGCTCCAACTGCTAATGATCCTGATTTTCAGCATTTCCAAGTGGAACTGCCCACAAGTTGGCAATAAGGTGTCCATAAACACCTCGCCTTGCTTCTGCATTTGAGCGGGGCACTCTTGTGCTGCGTTGAATTCTGATCTTCAGGATTCAAGCAATGGCGTAGGGCATCCACCTTTCCTTCCGTCTGAGGCATACATGACGGGTGGGATGGTGAAGGAGTTCATATCTGGTTGCTTCCAATTTGAGCTGCCATGTTTGTCTTGTTGTATGCACACGTATACAGTTGACTCTTTCCTCTCCACGATAACTCCCCACAACGGCAGACGCCATTGCAACCACGTCACAAATGACGTTTCATCGTCTATCCTTGCCTTGTGCGTCGTGTACCATGTACCAGACTGCTTGGTTCTTGGACCCGAGCTCGACCCTGTGTTTCGCCCCAGGTTGTGTCCTCGGTTGTATGAAACGCCCCGGGGGTTGTGTCCCAGGTGGGATCGGTCATCGGTCCACCTGCTGGGAGGACCTGGTCACGTCGGTCGCATGTGACCACACATGTGCGTGTCGCAAACCACCATGGCGACGAAGGAATTGCGCTTGAAGACCTTCCACGGGTTCGGTGGAAAGAAAAGAAGAAGTGTGTGGCAAGCCGCCTGTCCGGAAGGAGAAAGGAAGACGGTGTATGCCATCGGAACGCATGTGGTCGTCCGGAGAGAAACTGGACAGCGAGGAGAAAAAGCATGCATCAATTTCCTCGAAGGACACACGGGAACGGTACGCTGCAAACTTCCATCCCAGCCTGCGTGACGAATTCGATTCAGCGGGAGTTTCGATTGCTGACCCCGTTTCGTGTGTCGGATTGGCAGGTGGAAAGCCTGGCAGTCTCGCCGGATGGCAGATATGTCGCCTCAGCGGAGAAAAACCCAGATGCACTCATCTTGGTCTGGGATCTTCACGAACTTCGGATCATACATAAGCTGAAACTTCACGTTGGAAACGTTCAAACACTAGATTTCTCTTGCGACAGCAAATACTTGGCCTCCGTTGGATGCGTTGGGGATCGCAGGCTGGTACTCTGGCACGTGCAGACAGGGACACTCATCGGAGGCAAGGATCTGGAAAAAGACGACAAGGTGGCGCTGAAATCGTTTACTCAAGATCCGACACGGTATGTACTAGGAGGCGAGGGACATCTAGGCATCTGGAACATGGACATCCAGAGGAAGCAGTTTTCCTATGAGCATGCTGTCCTCGGTGGAGTCCAAAGGAACATTCTGTCACTGGACATAGACTCTGCAGATGAATTTGCTTATTGTGGTACAAGTAGCGGTGACATCGTGAAAGTATGCTTGAGCTCAAGACAGCTGCTGGCCAAGAGCCCTCCCGTGTTCCCTAGTGGCACCACAGTGGTTAAATGCAAAGAAGGAGGCCTGGTCATCGGTGGAAGCGGCTGTGGTAAGCTTTACTTGCTGCAATTTTCAGGCAAGCAAGCTCGTGTGATAAGTAAAGGATCTGTCGAGGGAGAGATCACGTCAATTTTTGGTGGGGAATTCAACAAAGGCGGTAACAATCATTTTTTCTGCACGACGAGCAAATGCACCTACTTCCACTGCCTCGTTAGTGGTACGAAGATTAGATGTGAGAGGCTGGTGGCCTCTCATTCCGGTGCAATTAATGACATAGCATTTGCAGACAACTTTGATGATGTTTTTGCAACATGCTCACAAGAGCACATCAGGCTTTGGGAGCTCTCAACCTTGCGGGAGTTGGTAATGATTGCCTCTCCTGGTAATGAATGCTTGTGCGTCACCTTCACGAGGGACGGCAAATCGATCCTCTCTGGCTGGACGGATGGGGTGGTGCGCTCTTTCATCCCTTCCTCTGGAGTGCAGAGATGGACGTTGAACGACGCGCACAAATCAGGAGTAACTGCCATCTGTTCCTGCTCAGATTCCTCGCTTTTTATCACAGGGGGGCGTGATGGCAACGTGCGGGTTTGGAAGTTGGGACCCACTTACCAAAAGCTGCTGGCAAGCCTAAAGGAACACCGGGGCTCCATCAATGATGTTTGCATGTCCGGAGATGGCAAGAGATTTGTCAGTGCAGCCTCGGATGGAAGCTGCATTGTATGGGATTTGGACACGCATCGACGAGTCAGCATCCTCCAAGAGGACAGTTTCTTTGCATCTGTGCGCTACCATCCAGACAACATGTGCCTTGTGACGGTCGGCTCCAACCGGCGTCTTGGGTATTGGTCCAGCACCACTGGGGAGCAGCAGCGCAGTCTTGAAGCATCTGAGAAGGAGCTGAGCACAGTGGCTGTCAGTCCAGAGGGTCGTTTCCTCGTGACAGGTGGCGCAGATCGACGTGTGTGTGTGTGGGACTATCGGACCATGCGTGTCACCCATTCGGGGAACGCCCACATGGGTTCCATCACCAAAGCCATTGTGAGTCCAATTCAGCAGCACGTGATTACAGTCGATGCAGAAGGCGGGCTCTTCATCTGGGGCATCTAAGGTTTCTGCAGTTTGCGGCGGCCTCCTCATGCCCCGGTTCTCGCGAGGTATTTATTCATTTCAGGCCAGAGGCTCCAAGGTAGTATTGTAGCAGCACGGTCAAACCAAAGAAGACAGCGATGAAAGCAACAATGACGAGTGAAACTCGTCTCACCAACCCACCTACGGTGACATCCACATTGCTTCCAGTGTCGATGTCTTCTAACATCCCTTGCATTGGCGACATGTTGGCACCTCGATTGGTACCTTCTCGTTTCATTCGCTCGAATTCCCGCTTCTGTCGTGTTCCGCTCGACGACTGCCTGCCTGAAGCAAAGCTTCGCAGTTGGTTTCGGACCTGTGCCGAGGCTTCCATTCGCAGCAACGTAGGATCTTCCTGGGCTTTTGCATAGTCCAAGCCGCACAAGATGGCGTCTCGCAGCGCGAACTGCGCCAGTTCGAGGTCGCCGAAGTAGGTGTGGCAGCAGCATTGGTTGTAGTAGGCTGCACGCTTCACTTCCATGGATTCGCTTTGTTCCGCTGCGCGTTCGAAGCAACGAAGAGCGCCCATCTTGTCTCCTTGGCCATACTTCTCCATCCCTTCCGCCACCAGTTGCGTGCCTTCGCCACTCGCACGCGTCACGACGCGTCGCAAGCCATGGCTCGTCCATCTCTTCGACACCTCCACGCACTTCCCGCGGTCCTTGCGCCTCGCGAGAACGCCGCGGTTGCACGTGAAGCGCGTCGCACGATGCGCCATCGCGTGTCGGACGAACCGTGTCGACTGGACTCTGCTGTCCATTCCCACCTTGCTGCTGAATGGACCACCACCATGCACAAAGGGTTGGACCAGAAGCAATTGGATGGACAAATGCATGCCGATGCAGTGCTCTTCGATGGTGGAAATGCACGTGCGTGGCGGTCCATCTTATCTGCAATTCAAGTAGTTGGCAGGCGGAAGGCGTGAAGGCAGAGGCGAGAGCGGTCCAGTATCTTCAGGTGTTGGAATCCCACAGGCGGATGGGAATGGACGGGTGTACAATCTTCGATCCTGAGCCCATGGGACTCAGAAGCGGATAAAAACGCATCCAAGGTGGACTCGTTGCGCAGGGCAGTGGCAATGTATGCCACGCAACCAGCACGAGATGACAGCCCGCGCTTCAGGAGATCCACCAAGCTAGGAATCACACCAGGATCGTACAGCAGATCAGCACCCAGAATCACATGAGGACACATCTTCGATACAGGATGGTATGCAAATGCCTCCCATGACATCTGAATACACTGCACCTTGCAGACACCACCTGTTCTAGCCAACGTCCCGCTGGCAGCAATGCCGTTGCGCTCCAGGTTGTCCAGTAGGTTGTTCACGGTGTCCAGATCCCCGTCGGTCAAAACAAGCTCTTCAGGACCCAAGCGTGCGGCAACAATCCCTGAAACCCCTGAACCAGACCCAATTTCCATCAATTTCTTGCCTGCCACGATGTCTGGTCGGTTCATCAAGAATTCTGCCAGGTAGAAACCCGCTTCCCACTCGTGGCAGCCAGTGCTTCCGTGGAACATATCCCTAGAAAGACGCAACGTAATGTAATGATATTGTTCCCTATCTCTAAATTTGTGTTCTCTTGGTCCATATGCGTAGGTTTTGTGAATCCATTGACTTCTGTCTAGCTGGCCATCATCATGTGGTACCAATGTTTCAGCGTGTCTATGGTACATTTCGTCCATGACTTGCACGCCTTCTCGTTCTGCTGCTAGTATCGATTCCTTGAGGACCCTTCCCACATATTGTTGATCTTGTGCATATCCACAGATTCTATCTTCCACGCAGTCCTCGAGCATGAATTTCTGGACTTGAGCGTCCCAGTTTCCTCCATAGAGTGTTCGAGCTTCTTCGACCACCTGGCGTCGCCGAGCAGTCCTTCCGGTCAGTTTTCGTTCCAAATCAATTCCACGCATCTCTTTGCAATTCACTTGCCTCTTTTGCCGGCGCACGCTGTCGAAAGGCGCACAGAACGCGCCATTCTTGCTCCGCTTCAGCCGACATGCGTGTCGCGACCACACCGATCCGTCGGTTGGAAACCTCTTTCGAAACCGAAACAGACCCGCAGAAATTTCGGTTTCCATTGGAGAAGAAGTTCCTTTCGTACTGGATCGTCGTGTCCAATCGAGATCGGAAGGGAGGACGGTCTTGGATCGATTCGGCGAATATTCGCATGCAACGAAAGGATGCAAGGTTGGATGGGATGGTGGATGCGTCACCCAACTCGTCTTGCATGCTAGGAAGTGAGGTGGACGATAAGGACACGCAACCCCTACATTCCGTGGTGTTTGAAACGACGTAGATTACCATGGAGGCAACGTCTCATTGCCATCGCATTACTTGAGCAAGTTGGAAAATTGTAGAGGGTTGCAAATCGTCTAAAAAAGTAGAAAATGCTAGTTTCATAGCATTGGAGAGAGTTTTGGCTAACGTAGATACGTCAAGCGATATTTTTGCGACACTTGATTGGAAGAGATCGGCGCAACCTCGAATTGATTTGCGCCTTAGAAAGCTAGTTGTGGCCCACTTGTCGGACTCACCAAGTGTAGATAGAAGCAATCGTTCACAAAGATGTTGCAAACTTGGTTAGGCACACGGATCGCATGAGAGTTTCATTCAATAGGTTGTTCGCTCGGTCAAGTAAGCAAGTACGCTTCAGTGATTGCATCTACAGTACAATTGACCAATCTTGCTTATTTGCAAGTATTGTAAGCTTTGTTGGAAGATAAGCATCGGAGTGAATTTAGGCGGCATGCACCGGCATCAAGGAATTTACTTCACTTAAGAACCGTGCATTCTTTGGAGGTGACAAAAAGAAGAATCGACGGTCGTGCGGATGACTGCCTTCATGACCCCCTCGATCCGACGAGGTGTTGGGCAATTTCCCACAACCGTCGCATGGAGGGGCTTGACCTCATGACTTCATCAACCATGGTGAAAGACTTGTCGCAACAACAACTTTCAAAGAACATACAAAGTGACAATGTGGATACGCCGACACATTTTGTTCTACTGACGAGTAGATGAACGATACCCTTGGCATCTTTGTGCTCCATTCCTTTCGTTTTGTACGACCCTAAGGATAAGCAAGCAATCCATAAATGGTTCCACGCCATGCAAAACCGTTGCCGGGACAAGGACGAGTCGGCTCAACGGCGCACTTTCGCGTTTCCCAGAAAGCATGCGGTCCATTGAGCGTGGGTGCAACCACCGTTTGGATCTGTTTTGCGGTCGTACGAGGTGTGTATCCGGATGCCAGCACGTGTGCACACGCACTTGTTCCTCGCCTTCGTCCTACGTCTCCATGGGAGTTTCTTCTCCTGAAGCACCGAAGGGTCCTTCGGTGCTCTCCTGTCGGTAGTTTTGCAGCCACGAAGGCCACCGCCCGTCGAGGACGAGGTCGGTGATGCCCTATCCTTCTCCTAGGGATGGGGTGGGCGATCCTCGTCGGGGAGAGGGACACTTGTGGACGGTCCAGGACGACCGACGGTCCAAGGACCGCCGACAACGTCCAACGTCGTGTGCAATGCGGCGAAATGAAGGCGCATCGACGGACGAAAGCGGTCCGTCTGCTTCGGTTTCGACGGTCCACGTGAGGCACAACTCGCGGCGGTTCCCAGGAGCTCGCCAAGCGGTTGCTCTGAAGCAGCGACTGGCAGCCAACGTGGAGAAGATGGCCTCGCACGCCAGCCAGGCCATCGCACCTGGGACGTCGAAAGCACGTGCTTCGAGCGAAGCCATCTGCTGGGAAATCTACGGTGGAAGGAAGAGAGCGTACGTGTTCAATCCGCTGGGAAAAAAGAAAGCCGTAGGACGTGCAGTGGGTGGGAACGTGGAGCTGCAAGTGATCGAAGCCAGAGACGACGGAAGAGGACCGCTCCGACGTGTCAAGAACCTCGCCAAGTCTTATCTGCTTCCAGAAGGATGGCCAGGAAGCGTTGCCAAGGGTTACGCGCCTTACATGGGTTGGAGAGCCATCCAACACTTCTTCGGAGGTGCCATGGGTGTCTTCACCACCAGGTCGCTCCTGGCCTCGCTTGGCGTTGGACGACCAGGAACCAGCGCTGCAGCCATCAATTGGGTGCTGAAAGACGGTGCTGGCAGGTTCGGGAAGATGCTCTTCGCTAGACAAGGTAGGAAACTGGACGGCGAACTCAAGCAATACAGACTAGCTGGGAACGTGCTCATGGAAGTAGGAGCAGGGATGGAACTGGCCACTGTCTGGTGCCCCCAGTTCTTCCTGCCCTTGGCTTGCTTGGCCAATCTCACCAAACAAGTTGCAGCAGTCACAGCAAGTGCCACCAGAGCACCAATCTACAAATCGCTGGCATTGGAATACAACCTTGGGGATATCACGGCAAAGGGTGAGTCCGTGGGGAACCTCACCGATCTCATGGGGACTGCAGTCGGCATCTACCTGGCCAAGAAGAATCCAGCGACATGGGTTGCATTTGCTGGGCTGTCCAGTGGATTCCTCCTAGCCTCCTACCTGGAAGTCAAATCTGTGCGCTTGCCCTACCTGAATCGAGCAAGGCTGCAAATTGCGGCAAGAACGTTTCTGGAAAGTGGAAAGGTACCAGGGGTGGATGAAGCCAACAAACGAGAAAAGTTGTGGCCCGTCACGCCGCCGTGGGTGGCTGAGAAGCAGCCAGTCATTGGAGCCACTGTTGCAGAAGCATTTGAGAATCCAGATGATCTACGCCGGACTCTGAAGCTTTTTGACAAAAGCAAGTATGTGATGGCCTACCGCCCGGAAAAGCGCCAGCCGTACGTGCTGCTCAAGGAAGGGGCATGCCAGAAGGATCTCTTGAAGGGCTGCTTCCATGCATTCCTGCTCCAGCACATTCTGGAAGAAAGAGCTGCGGCTTTGGATAAGGAAAGGGGTCCAGTAGGTGGGATTCAAAAATGGCAGAGGGAAAGGGTAGCTCAATCGTCCGAAACGGTTCATCAGGCTCTCAAGGACAGTTGTCAACAGATCAGCTCACGGTTTAGCGATTTTAGGGAAGAGGCAGTCCAACACGGGTGGAATATGGATGATGCAATGATCAATGCAGGCGAGGCACGGATCATCCCTCGACACGGCAGCATTTGGGTACAATCCAAGTTAGCAAAAATAAACGAAATCCTCCATCAGCAGTAATAAAGCAGGTGCTCCAGTACCTTTATTTCAGCTGGGCATAGTCCCACTCCCTTCTCATGTCTCCGGGACATTTCTGGCCATATCCCAATAATGCTCCACCCCCGCTCCGGCGAGCGTTCTGCGTGCCAACGCTTCAAGCTCGCAGTCTTCTACGCGGAACTTCCGAAAATTCGGTTTGGGAACGATCCCTTGCCAGATGCATTCGCATTTATTGTGCCTCTTGTCAAATGTGGACGTGGTCGCATTTCCTTCCACGTCAGCGTTCCAATCGATTCTGTTCAAGAGCAGCTTCGAGTACCTCTTGATGGCTTTGGGTACCCCTTCTGCGACCACAAGAACCATGTCACTAGTGATCAGGCACACACCAGTAAGGCGATTCTCACGGGCATTGACATCCACCTTGAATCTGTGTTGTGGATTGTCCAGCCTTCGGATCCGGAAGACTGCGACGTGCGTTTCGTTGGGAAGGTCCGAATCAAACATCTTCTTCAACTTCTTTTCTCGTTTTTCTGCAGGAGTCAGCTGCCTGGCAAGGTTCCTGTCTTCATGGGCTCTTTGCCTTTCTTCCATCTGTTTTCTGACTTCTTTTTCGATGGCGGTGGGATCCATGGAAGCTTCTTCTCCCAGGACCCTCATGAGGTTGCTGATTTTGACTTTCGGTTTGGGAGGTTCCAGCAATCCTTGCGCAATCAGCGCTTGTTTTTCTTTTTCTCTGGCTTGTCTTCTTTGCGTTCTGAGCTTCTTCATTTCTTTCTTGGTCAACTTGAGTGGTTGTGGCGGTGGTGGTGGAGCTTCTGCTGGTGGTTCGATGGGCACGGGATGTTCCACATAGACGCTGATTTTCTCTTCCACGAGGTTGCAGGTGTTCTCGTCCACGTCATCGTAGGTCCCGTTCTGCAGGAGCGGTGCATCCCACCATTCCACTTGTGGTGTCTTTTGCTCTTCTTTCTCTTTTCCTGGCTTGGGACCGAACTTGTCGTCTCGCATCTCTCTCCGACGCATTTTTTTCGCCACTTCTTCGCCATATTTGGCTTTCAACCTTTCGTTGTGCGCTTGTCGTTGGAACTTGCCTGCTTCTACGAACGCCAGCTCTGGCCTTGGTTTCCTGTCCCAGCCGCGCTCGGCGTATCGTTCCAAGCTCACGTCTTCCAGCTTCGGACCGGCGTCGCCTTCCACCACGTGCGCTTCCTTCTGCTTCGTCTCCGCCGTCTCCTTGGCGACGTCTTTCTCCAGCACGATCTCCTTGGGCTCTTTGGCTTGGATGCGCTGCAAGCGCGCCTCGATCTTCTCCTTCAACGCCTTGGCTTTCGCCGCCTTGTCGTCCATCGCAGGCGCGTCCGCGACGTCCGCGTCCCAACGCCTGCGCTTCCTGCCGCTCTCGGACGCCATCGCCACGTGTGCGGCGCCGAAGCGCACGTCGCCGCACCTGCGAAGAAGAAGAAGAACAAGAACAAGTGGCGCCTCTCGCACACGTGGATGGAACGTCTCCACGTGCGAATGCTACGTGGACGGTGGCGCGTGGCAGACGTGCAGGTGTGCGAGACGCGGCGACGCAGGTGATGCACAAGTGTGGAAGAGGACGTGCGACGATGCACGTGGATGGATGAGCGCATGCACGTGGACACGTGCGACGCGTGGGAAGACGAACGATTCCATGAAACGTCGTCGGATGGGACCACCACACGTGCGACGCAGGCGAATCCGCCATCGCACCAACACGTGGACGCCATCTCCGCCAATCGCAACGTTCGTCGACGTGGGAACTGCAGTGTCATGGGTCTCACTTCATTCATCTCTTCGCCAATGTCTCTTCATTGGTCATGACGTCAACCTCTCTTCATTCATCTCCTTGCGAATGTATCAACATGTAGCGTTGCATGTCTCTCTCGCTCCATCCTTCCGTCTCCGTGTCCATTTGTTGCGATTCATCCAAATCGATGCCTTCTCGTTTGGACCAATTTCGAAACCTCACTCTGCGAATTTGTCTTCCTCTACCGTTCCATGTCCATCTGTTTCGTTCCATCCAACACTCTCTTCGTCGATCTTTTTCCATCGTGCGTCCATTTCTCGCTCCTTCCAACCATCTACTCACGGTCATGTTTTCCATCCTCTCGCTCTCCCACACGATCCATGGCAATGTCTGTCATTCCCATCGCGCACACTAGGACGCTCACGCTCTCCTACATCCTCTCTGGCTTTGGTGATGTCCCATCCCTCCCCCACCCTTACACATACATCCTCCTGGACGGCTCGTCTCTGCTTTCCTCTCCCACGCTCTCTAAAAACACCTAAGCACGCACACACATGCAATTGCCGTCGTTCACAATCCGTCCATCGTTGTTGCATGAGCTCACGCGTGTTGTTTCTCTCTCAAACGCTGTCAACGTCCATTGCTCTCGAGCAAGACCAAACGCAACGAAAGGAAATCTGGATGTACTTCCAATAAGACCTTCGTGGGATCGGGTTTAAAGGTCCGATCAAAGGGAGAATAGACCGTTGGGACTTTCCCGACGGTTCAACTCGGGGTTGAAAAGAACAATGTTCCTTTCGAGGTGTCCTTTGATCGGGAGAGAACCGAGGACGATGGCGGAGGATGCGCTGCACGTGCATGCGCCGACGCTGGAGATGGCAGGAGGGAAAGGACAAGCGCGCATCCTGGTATCGAAGAAGTACATGGCGGACAGGAAATGGAGCAGTGGCGTGCGAGCACTCGCCAAGCGCGTCGATGGAAACGACCCCGTGCCGTGCAACGTGTACGTCGGAACCAAGCTCGAAGACGGAACTGCCGTTCCCTCCGAAACGCTGTGGAAGAGCCTTCGATTGGACGAGAAAGATGCACAGGTGCAACTCCAGAGATGGGAGTCCAAAGTACATGGAGATGTCAGCCGATTGCCTCCCGTGAAATTGGTATCCGAAATGTCGGAAACCATGGTGGACAAGCTGCCCAAGACAGAAAAAGGGAGGACCATGCTCGAAAATTACGTGAAGCACTGGTTTGCAGGCAGGTACGTGATGCATGGGAATGTACTGGTTTGTCCAATTCTTGGGGTAGATTGTAGATTTCATGTAGAGATCGAAAGGTCAAGAATTCCACAAGAGTGCGTGGCAGATGGAAATGGTGATGATCTGAAACGGCGTAGCACCCCAGCAACATCAAGCCAAAGGTCACGTCCAGACCAAATCGAAGATGCTTTCCGACGCCTGGCCGTCCAGGACAAAGTTCCAGATTGGTCACAGCTAGTGCAGGGTGTGGAATGCAACTTCAGTTTCCCCATGGACATCAACGATCATGAAAACCGCAGTACACACAATGGAGTTGGTAGTATTCCTAACACTCCTACAGCACCCAATAACGAATCCTATCGTAGCTCTCACAGGGTGGAATTGCAGAATTTACCAACCTTCAAAGACATTGGGGGTATGGAGAAACAGATTAAGCTTGTGACAGATAATGTTCTGCTCCCACTCCAGCGCCCTCATCTTTACTTGAAATATGATTTGCGCCCTCCGCGTGGAATCTTGCTATATGGACCGCCCGGCACCGGCAAAAGTACCATCGCACGTGCCGCAGCAGCTGAGTCTGGAGCCAGCTTTTTTGTGATCAATGGACCAGAAATTGTGAGCGAATTCCTCGGAGAAAGTGAGGCAACGCTCAGTCGAATATTTGAAGAGGCTGCAGAAGCATCTCCTTCAATTGTGTTTATTGATGAAGTTGATTCCATTGCACCAGCGCGCTCTGCTGGGGGTCAAGAAGAAGGAGCCATGTCTCAGCGTATCATCACAGCACTCTTAACACTAATGGATGGCTTGGATGGATACTGCGACTCACAGATTGTGGTGTTGGCAGCCACAAACCGTCCTGATGCCATTGATCCAGCCTTACGGAGACCTGGGCGTTTTGACCAAGAAATTGAAGTATCAGCACCACTCCCTAGTGAGCGCCGTCAAATTTTTGAGAAGTGCCTTGTGAAGGTACCGCATAGCCTTCCTGCCAGCTATCTTGATAAGCTCTCGCAATCATGCCATGGCTTTGTTGGTGCAGACATATCATTCTTATGCAATCAAGCCTCCATGAATGCATTTAGGTCTTTTGTGAGGGAGAAACTGCCCCCGGAAGCCTTATCAACCCTACAAGTGAGAGTACAGGATATGGAATTAGCACGCGCAATGACGAGGCCTAGTGCAATGAGAGAATTCTATGTGGAAGTTCCTCAGGTGCGGTGGAAGGATATAGGTGGTCTGGATTCTGTCAAGCAGCTACTACAGGAAGTCGTCGAGTGGCCACGCAAAAATACTGCCGCAATGGACCGTGTGGGGGCAGATCCTCCTGGTGGTGTTCTTCTTTATGGTCCCCCAGGGTGTAGCAAAACCCTAATGGCACGCGCGGTTGCAGGTGAGTCGGGCCTGAACTTCATATCAATCAAAGGCCCTGAGCTCTTGAGCAAGTGGGTTGGAGAAACTGAAAAGGCCATCCGTGATATTTTCTTGCGAGCTACGGTAGTCTCACCTTCGGTGATATTTTTCGATGAGATAGATGGCTTGGTTACTGCTCGACAGCATGGGCGAGAAAGTGATCACGATGTCGGAGAACGGATCCTCAGCCAGCTCCTTTCAGAATTGGATGGGTATAGGACACGTAAGGATGTGATCATCATGGCTGCTACCAATAGACCAGACACCCTCGACGAGGCTCTACTACGCCCTGGGCGATTTGATAGACTTGTATACATTCCACTGCCAGATATAGATGCTCGCCATGAAATATTCAGCATCAACCTGGAAAGCACCCCACTGGCACCTTCTGTTAGCCTACGCACCCTTGCGTGCGAGACAGAAGGATATACAGGTGCAGAGATTGCAGGTTTGTGCAGGGGAGCAAAGTTGAATGCTTTGCAGAGAAGTCTGGAGGTTCGGCACCTCGTTGGAGAAGACTTCGCAAAAGCAATCGCTGAGCAAAGGCCACGACTGTCTGTGGAAGAGTTGGAGGGTTTCAAAGATATAAAGCAAAGGATGAGGTCCTCTGTGTTGTGAATCAATAAAATAGCATTGCTAATTAATAAGCATGAATTGCTGGTTCTTTCTACGAAGTTTGGCTGATGACGAAGCCCAGTGTCGAAAACACACCCAGCAGTGTCAAGCCGATGAGTGGAGCGCCATACACAGTGCTTGACTCTGAACTTACGTACCCTTTCTCGGTGTACTTTCCTTGGACATCTACCCAATCTTTCCAGTAGTCTTTCTTCGTGCCTATGATCTTCCTTTTCAAGGCTGCTGCCTGTTCTTTTGACAGTCTCCCACCTTTCAACTCTTTGGTTCTTGCTTCGTACAGCAACCATGCATCCGACTTGCTCCTGGCCTCGGAAAAGTCCAATGCATCCGTCACGGACGTCAGGAAGGATTTCTTCGGCACTTCCTGGACCGCGCGTTTCCCATTCTTCCCGTTGCTCGTCTTGGCTTTTCCTTTCTTCGTCCCAAGGAACGCCTGGGTGCGCACGACGCTCGTGGACATCGTCTTCGTTTGTCACTCTTCAGTTCGTGGCTCGCATCCACCCCTCCACCACACGAGTCCACGTGGACCCATTCTCCACCACAAGAGTGGCTGTGGTGGAACGAACCGAGGGAGATCTCCATGGCAGGGCGAACCAAGAGACGGCCGAGGTGGAGAAAGCAGGTGGTCAAGTGGAATAGGAAGACACGAGAAAACAGCACTGACGAACATGAATGTTCGGATTCCTACATCTAGATTGTGCGCGTCCGATCGAAGTACCATAGCAAGCGCGCAACGGGTGCCCTTTGTGGTTTTGAATGCAAACGAACGCTTCGAAATCCGCACGTCAAAAAGTGTCTCAGTTTCAAATGTGTGGTGATTCCATGTGAAATATCGCCAGCATTGAAAATTGCGTAAATAGGTTCCTTCACGCGTAAACGTTGTAAGGATTGGAGTGCGGAATATTTGGAACCAAACAAATCGAGATCATGTGAAGCATTCAAATACAACTCCCCGGCCATGCGGTTGTAGGAATGCCCAATTTGATGCATTGTCGGTGCAAGGGACAAATATTGACGGTCAAACACCACTCCAAGTGGATGTTAGAATGAGACTCGCCACACAAATCGTAGAGGAAGATCGCAAAAGGACGCTACTCGGTAATCAATAGGCAATACTGCTTTCACGAGAAAACTTACAACGTTTCATGTAAATACGTTGGAAAGCCGGTCATCTTGTTGGCAAACGTCGTTGTCGCCCACCCATGCCTAGAAACAAAGCCTTCCTACATCGACATTCTCTAAATACGGATAGAATATCGTTTCCAAGCGATTCAATGCACTAGAAGATTGGCCCTTTACCAAAGAAACCGTGGAGATTCTTCAACCATGGAATCGAGGGTGACTTACACTGCGTCGTCCAATGAAGTTCCTCACCACAAGCATCAAATGTCGCGCAACCAAATGAACGTAATGCACAATTAAAACCAACACAAATAATAAACGTGTGTAGACTTGTATCGCAAGGTCTTCCGAGCTTGACTAGAAAGTCACCTAGATGGGTACCTTAACCAAGATCATCTTTTAGTTTTATTTGCACACCGCATCCATGCAAAAGTGATTGCAAATTTTGTTCACACAACTACAATGCAAAGGAATATTTTCAACAAGACTTCGAAAACAAAAGTTAATTACTCAAGTTGTATACATTTGTTGGCTAGTTCAAATATTTATTCTTTCATGATTGCCACTCTTCGTGGGTCCCTACACAAAATTGCCCTTCACGACCCAAGGTGAAAAGGCACGGTTCATGTGTCACACCATACAATAGATTGTAGGTCTCTATCGAAAGTGTTTTTCGAATTTGACACGTTGTTTGATGAAGCAAAGGCCCAATTCCTAAACGAAATCGAACGTTTTTTATCACACCCCAATACAACTCATAAATAAAAACTCGAATTTCCGTAGAAGGCGGAAATAAACCCTTGAACACGCGCAAACTTGGAGTGATTGCTCGAAAGCCAAGGAAGAAGCCATTTCGTTCTACGAAAGATCATCGGTTTTGAAAGTTGAACCGCTCCAAGTATCGCATTTGCGATATCTCTAGTAGAGACATCAATGAATTTTACATTTCAATGGATGACCCATTGCCACACACCCCTCAACACACGAGCATACTTTCTAATCTATTGCTTCGCATGGTACTCACATGACAATGGATAGATGGATAGCTGGTGCCTCCACAAATTCGACACGAACTAGATTCGCAGCAGTGCTCAAACTTTGCGAGTGGTAGGAAAGAAATCTACAAGGCACCAAGACCCTTGATGTCTAGCGTCCCCTTTCTTCGATTGTCCGTTGAAAGAGAATTGTTGGAAAAAGTCCTAATGAACTAGGTTTTCAGCCTAGTACACCCAACAGTATAAACTGTGGGGACGCGCCAAACAGAGACCTCCCAAGGACTCGAGACGGAGAAAACGACGAAGGCAACGACGA